>VALG01000256.1:0-43740 GCA_009835305.1 Ipomoea purpurea
TCGTCGAACGCCGTATACCGCCGCCGCCCAACGCCGTCGTCCTCGGCCTCCATCGCCGCACGTCGTCGTCGTATACTCGCTCGCAACAAGTGCCTCTACGTCTCACTGTGGTGCCCTACGTGGTAATTGGGAAATATTTTTATAGGATTTAATAGATTGAGCTAAATGCAATGAATGGTTTCGTTGGAAATTTCAGAGAAAGAAATCAACATTCTATAAAAGATTTTACATATATTTTTACCATTTTTTTACTATATTGATACCCTAAAATAGTTCACTAAGAATTATGAAAAAATAATTATTAATAAGAATTTTGTTGTTTGAATTATTGAAACTCAATGTTGCTGAAAATTGTAAGATGGCTAGAAAACTCAATAGAAAAAATTAAAAAAAAAAAAAACAAAAAACAAAAACAAAAACAAAAACAAATATAGTAACATTAACAAATAATGGCATAAAATAGAGACATGACAGACCTCCAAAGCATGTATCTGGATTGAACAATGACAACTTCTACAACAGTCATTCCTTATGATCTCACAATCAATGCCTGCATTTCATTCAATAATCAATATGAATATTCAACCATAATTTAATTGTGCTGCAATGAAATATCACCTCCTATATTAAAAGTTATTGACTCACGTGAAAAGAATTGAGTAACTTAAATATGACATTTAGAGTTTAAATTATATTCTTGATAATGAATTAGATTCATCAAAAGTTTATTCTGTGATGAATTTTCTTACATGCACAAAAAGGAAAAAAAAAAAATCTTACAAAAAATAATAGTTATTAATCCTTTGAATAAAACCATTTTGCAAACATAGAAGAAAAGCTCATTTGATTAACTTAAACAGTCCATATATTATTTTGCAGAGAAAATGAGTTGAAATGGTGCTATATATATATATATATATAATATACTATATATATATATATATATATATATTATATTATATATATTATATAATATTATATATATAATATTAATATATATAGTAGTATAATATAACTAATATATGAGCAAGTGAATAATGTTTAAAAAAAAAAAAAACAAATAAGTCATGATATTCATTTTAATTACCTTTTTAAAAAGTGTGGTAGAACCACAATTGATGAAAAAAGATAAATTAAGAAGTAAAAAGTTAGCAGTGTGTTGAAATTTAAAAAATTGACTTAAAAGGAAAGTAAGACAAGTAAGATTGGTTTATGAGCATTTGTCAACTTAATTAAAAAAAAATTAATGACTTAAGTTATGGATGCTGAGTTACATGATCGTGATTATATATTTTTATGTTTATTGGGTGTGGAGGCTTTGAGACTGAGTAAATTTTGCCTTTTGTGGATAAGAAAACATGATAAATAGTTATTGTTGGTATTATAATTGAATGAGTTACTTTATATTTTCTAAAAAAAAATGTTAAGTGTGACAAATGAATTAAATAATTTTAAAAATATTGTTTTATAGACTAGTGGTAAATAAGAAATTACCAGCGGGTTTAAAAAAAAAAAAAAATTACCAGCTAATGTGGGATTCAAGGATGTGTTTTGCATTTGGGTTGTGCCACTCCAACAATTCCCACCATTCTTTCTCACTTCGAAGTACCATGATCCATTGAAAGAATGAAGGAATGTATGGTTGTCCAGTAGCCTCATTAATGGGAAGAAATGAAGGCATCCTCTTTACATTTGTACAATCCCAGATGGTTATCTTTTGAATGGAAGGGCAAATCATTTCTCTACCATTGCATATGCTTTTCAATTGTGGCAGGTGCTTTAGTTGTAAGTGTTTAAGCTTGGGGAGGTATAATATATTTGAGGATGAGAAGAGTGGGGAGGTATTACTACTACCTCCTTCTTCACCCTCCTCAACTCCTCCTATTGCCACTTCTAGTTGGCGGCAGTATTCCACAGAAAGTGTGTCAAGATTTTTGAGATTTTGCAATAACGCCTGTGGCAACAACTTCTTCATGCTATCACAATGGAAGATCGAGAGATGTTTAAGGAATGAGAAGGTGCAATTAGCCGGAAGAAAAACATCTTCTCCCTTACACACACTTACTAAATTTGGCAGCTCACTGAGATCCAACATCTCAAGATTCTTAAATGGAGGGGTGCTTGTTGCTGCATTTTCTGTTATTTGTTCGCTGCTCAAAATCCACTCTACTTCCTCGCAATCATGTAATAGTAGTTTTCTCATATTACTCGTTGATTGGAAATAGTCTGCTAAGCACCCATTCAACACTTCACAACAGTTAATTACTAATTCACAAATATTTGTAGGAAGCAAAACTTGACCGCTTTCCCTTTTAAAACTGATTCTCTCCAAATACACATTCCTCCTTTTACTGTCCCACTTTGTGAAATCCCTCTGGCTACATACACGTATGTCATAGCATTCCAGTTGCTCAAGTTTTTTAACCAATGTAGTGTTGTTGAAGTTGTGCAATTCATCATAGCAGTTTGTAAATTCTTGAAGATGAGTCAAGCAATTAACTTCCTCACTCTGCAAGCTCGGGCAATTGTGCAAATGGAGGCATCTAAGATTTCTTAGTTTGGATATTACCCCTTTTGGAATCTCCAATCTGCTTGTGTCCATCATATATAGATATTGGAGACTCACTAAACATTCCATGTCTTGAGGCAATTCCCTAATTCCATAACAACCTTCAATATTTAACACCCTCAATGCCCTCAGCTTCTCTAATGCTGGCAAACAACTAATGTGTCTACAACCTTGAAGAAATAATCCACAAAGATTCTCCAAATTTGAGATAGAATTGGGAAGACACTCAAGGTGCATGTTAAGACTTAAATCAAGAATTCGAAGCTGTGTCAGGCAGGACAAGAAAGTTTCAGGTATTCTTTTAAGCCCCCAACGACTTCCATTTCCGTTCAAAATCAATGTTGAAAGCTTATGGCATCTGGGGGAAAATCCATATGGAATTTCTTGTATTTTATTTTTCATGAAAGAAACTCTCTTCAATCTAGAGATCCAATGTCGCTCCTCTGGAATTTCAATGAGGTCAGATTTGACCATGAACTTTGAGATCCTTAAGCCCATTTCTCTCATTAAATCATGTATCTTAACATACCCTTCTCTCCCTTCCAATAAGAAAACATCTGTTAGTTTATTCAATATGGAATGACCCTCGTCTGAATCTTCACATAATCCTTCTGCAATCAACTTCATTATTACTTCATGCTTGAGAATCTCATAGTCTTCAGGATACAAACAACAATAAAGGAAACACTCTTTCAACCTTTCATCATACAATCTGTTGTAGCTAAATTTGAGTATTTCAAACACATCATTTTCCAAGTATTCAATTTGAAGAGAAGCATTTTGAAAATTCTTAATGGCATTCTTCCAGACGTGATCATCATTGACTCCTCGCATGCTTGCAGCTACAGTGTTGAGAGCCAACGGTAAGCCCCCACATTTTTTTGCCAATGATTTGGCATGTTCTTCAATTGCATGGCTGAGCACTGTGTGACCATATGGTAATAAAATTTGCTTGAACAAATTCCAAGCTTCCTTCTCATTAAAAACATCAACTTTGAAAAGTTTTTGGCATCCAATCTGACGGCACACTTGTAGTGAGCGAGAAGTTATAATGAACTTGCACCCTTCAATCCTATGAGGGTCACCCAATTTCTCTAAGTGAATGCACTTCCAAACATCATCCAATATGAGCACAGTTTTCTTCCCCACTAAGTGTTGGTGTAAAATGGAAGCTCTGTGCTCTTCATTCTCGTCAAGAAATTGAAGCCTAGCAATTTTGGCAATGTCATCTTGCAACTTTTTGATGCTAAAATCTTGAGAAACTGTAACCCAGTAAACTTTAACATGATACATTCTTTGGAGGATTCGATTATGTATATGCTTCACCAAAGTTGTCTTCCCAACACCTCCCATCCCATACACACCAATGCTTGAGACTTTATCATCCTCTAACCATCCATATAATTTCTCTAAATTATCATTAGATGTTCTTCCAGATAACTGAGACACAACTAGTGAAGGTATTATGCTTTCATCCACATCAAATGTAAATTCACCAATATTTCTGCCATCATCTCTGAGTTGTTTAACTGCTTCTGTCATGGTTTGGACATGATTTAAAGATTTTACTTTCTCCACTCGTCCCCATTTGTTATACTTTCATTGAATGTATCAAACTCCTTTTTCATCTCTTCTACTTGTTCAAGCCAAACCTTGACTTCCAATTTCCTCTTCTTTTTCCCTCCTTGTTCCAAGTTCATCAACCTTGTTTTCGTGTCTTCTGCTTGGCTAGATAGTAGAGTTACTTGTCTTTTCAGAGCTTTCATATTATTATCAAAATCCCAAAATTTCTCACATGAACTCAAGGCTCTACCAAACAGCTCCGACATATTGTCTTAAAAACAAAAACAAAAAACACAAGAAAAAAAGTTAGTATTTTGAACAATGAGAAAAACACTAATTTTAATGCGATTGAAAAAAAAAAAAAATACTTTTTTGGAATTATCTGTTTCGATATTCCAATCTTATGCATGCTATTTCTGTTGTAAAATTAAATAAAGTTTTATATTTTTTGAATGCTACCGGCTCTATCACAATGTAATACACTTTCTCAACCTACTGAAATATATAGAACCAATCCACTGAGGCTCAAACTCACAACCTTCCAAACGGAAGTTCAACTCGAATACCATTAGACCACATAGTGCTGGTAAATAAAATTTTATATATTTTAGTAAAATTTAATTGTCATTCGCATTTACACAGTTAAAGCTAAAAGTTGAAATATGTTAAATTAGTAGGAATTATGAAATGTTAAATGACAAAATAGTTAACTTATCAGCTAATTTTGGTTTATTTGACCATTATTAACTGTTTGACTTGGTTAATAAATCAATAGGAGTGTTTGATTAATTAGCTTTTTGTAACAACTTATTGCTCTAAAATGCTAAAATTCAAAAAGCTATTCAAAGTAGCTTTTTCGATCAGCTTTTTGAGAAAGTCATTTTGTATATAATCAGCTATCAGATAATTTACCAAACATTTTTCTACAATCAGCTAATACTATCAACTAGTCAAACCTACTAACCCAATCAGCTAATACTATCAACTAGTTAAACATATTAATCCAATCAACTAACAGCTATCGACTAACAACCATTTACCAAACACCTCAAAATAGACAGTGTTTCGAGTCAGTTCAGTAACCGTTCAGAATTGCATGTCACCGACGTGTAATTTCTTGATAATTTTTTTGTAAAATTGCAAAACCTTTTATTGCTAAATAATAGAAATGAATAATGCTCAAATAGCTGCGAAACTATAGTAAAAATGTAATTGGCTCATTTAACTAAAAAAAAAAAAATGTAACTGTGGTCTAGAATATTTCTAAATTATTATGCAATTAAACCAAAATTGACATGTTCCTTTGATTACCGTTGACGTGTCGGTTATTTTATTTTAATTATTTTAAATAAAATAAAATAATTATAAAATGAAAACATATTTGAAGGTAAAGGCGTTTTCTTCGTCGCGGCCTAGAGACGAATGTGTTTTTTTTTTTAATTTTATTTAAAATTAATTTAAAAAATTTAAAAATATATATATCTAGAGTAACATGTCAAATTTTTGCTTAATTGCATGATGTTGAAATGTTCTAATAATTGCAAATAAATTTAATAATTGACAAAAATTTCTCAATAGAATTTGCATACCTTTGTGGTTGATGTTCTTCGAAAACTGGAACGTAAATGTAAAAGTTTGGGTGATCTATTGCAGCTTACAAGCAAAGAATTAGAAACTTATGCTACAAAATCCAATGTCACTCTGAGAAATTCCAAGGAAGGAGCGATGTAACTTCAAGGAAACTGCCAACTGTACTAAACATCAAGGAAATGGAAAAAGAATTATTATTAAAAAAAAAAAAAACAAAACAAAACAAGAGGCCAATGGGAAATTAAAATAAAGAGTTAATTCATTGTTGTTCATGAATTTATAGGTGGTAGTCACTTTAAGTCCTCTTTTATTAGAACATCCACTTTTAGTCTTAGTATTATTGTGGTCTGACATGACCATTTTTTGTCATTTCTCAACAAAATAGTTTAAATATCGTTAAATACAAGGACATTTCAGTCCTCAAAAAATAAACATAAAAACATAGCGGTTCAACATAATTTGTATATAAAAAAATAAATTGAAATGTCTTTGTATTTAACGATATTTCAACAATTTTGTTGATGAAGGACTAAAAATGGTCATGTCACAATAATACTAGAACCAAATAAATGAGGATGTTCTAATAACAAAAGACTAAAAATGATTTGTTACCTATAAATCTATAATAAAAAATGGAATTAACTCTTAAATTAAATATAGTTATCGTCTTGAGCTTTCATGGCTTAAAGTCTAAACTCTAAACGAATTGCTAAAGAATTATGCTACACTTCAGCTTTTTTGATGTTATTATTTATGAACAATTTTTGAATAAAAGTATATCTGCAATACGTTATAATTTTTCTGATATTTAAAACTTGTTCTAATTAAATTGTGTAGGTGTAGTACTACAAAATATTTAATTAGAATTAAGAAGAATATAATAATTGTGATGTAACATGATAATCTGATTTAGGCACGGCGAGTGAAAAGAGGTTGTTCGATATTCATGAGTTAGAAGAAATTGTCTTATTGTATGACTGTATGAGTTAAATAGTTAAAGAGGATGAAATTTAACCAGCTTGAATTGGTTGGTGCGAGTGACCGTGCATTCTTGCACTTTAAGAGATGTCGGGAATTCGAATCTCCTCTCATATGGAAAAACGAATCTGGCTAGCACTTTGCTCCTTAATTGGGTCGGCCTGGTGTGAACGAGGAATTAGTCTAAGTACCAACGGGCTTAAAGGTGTCTATTACAATTAGGATCTGCTCAGGACACCTCGTTGTCGGACAAAAAAAAAAGAAAGATGAAATTTGCAAGTTTGTCTTTATAGTTATGTATAAGTACAGATACTACACGCTTAATAAGCCATAGAATCTCAAAAAAATAAAAAAATAACAGCAGTAACAAGAACTAAAAATTAAATATATTAAGATTATATGTTACAATTTTTAAAAATATTATATGGGGAGTAATTGTAAATTAAACACATTTATTTTGTTTATTATAATGATTGAATAACAACTTTATTATATATTATATTAAAATGGTGTGTGTGTTTGATAATATCAATATATATTATAGTATATATATATATATATATATATATAATATATATTATATATTATATATATATATATAGTATATATATTTATTTTTTTTTTTTTTTTAATTTTTTTTTTTCCTTCTTCTTTGGCAACCACCAGGAAAGTCACTTGTTATTTTTTCTTTTGGATTTTAATGTGATGGATATAATAATTATATTACTCATAACAATGCCTGCTGTCAATACTCCACACTACATGTGGACATGTTAGTCATTCATTGCTCTAGGTGTGGGGGTCGGTGTTGGTTTTTGTGTTTATTTCTGTTTGTCGTGATATTCCATTTTTAATCTTAATCTTGGTGAAGTGCCTAATGTCTATAGGTGTTTTTTTGTGTTTTTTTGGGCTGTTTTTGTTTTTTTGTGCTCTCGCATCCTTGATTAATTCTTTTGGAAACAGGAATTATTTTTGGACAGGTTGCCTGCTAAAGGAATGCCGTGGTGAGTTGGATCTCAATGGTACTCTCGAAGGTGCTCCAACACCACCTTGATTTCTCGCCTCCGGCCTCCGCTTCTAAACACCCCATCAGCAAGATGTCGATCTACCTGTTCAGCCCGCTACTGTATTCTTGGCGATACTGGACCTACCACACTTAAGTGCGTCCTTTTAACCGACACCGCTTACAGTAAGGGAACTAATCAGGTTTGTATAGTGGTAGCTACATTTTGTCTTTTAAAACATCATAGCCATTCATGACGTAGCGGTTTGTTTCGTAGCTCGCCAACAATGCATTCTGACTCATAGATGACCGGCATCTGAATGTATGACTAACTGAAATACAAATAAACTAGAATATTGGGTTGAATCTCAAGATTTCCAACGATCTTATCTTTCGTCAGCTTAGGTACATCGATCACGATGATGTGTGCCCAGCAGATGGCATACCAATCCAGTCGTGGGTATTGGATTTAATGTGCTGAACACGAATGATGCGCTCAACTAAGAAGCTCTATTTGGAGTTTGCTCAACAGCTAAATGTCTTGCACCATGAGTCATGTACTTGGATATTCATTGCTTACCGGTCTTGTCTTCTTCATAAAAACACAACTGTACACCTTTAAATCTGTTGTGTGAATGTGGAAGTAGTCTCAGCCTCATCAAGACCATTATCTATCATAAGTTCCATTTATTCTACAAGTGAAGTTTACATGCCATTTATTCATCTTCTTACTAGTACTACTAAAGAATCAGCTTAACATGAAATTTTTATGACGCCCTTTTTTTTTTACTGATCTAGTGGTGACCCTCAACCATCTGTTGAACCAATGACACCTCTGAAGCAAGATGAACTTCATGATGTTATGGCCTGCAAACTCAGAAGAGCATGGTAATTGGACATGTAGAGTTATTTGAAACTTAAAAATGGCTGCCTCTTTTATTTTGCTTGAACAATTTATTTCATAAGTCTTCTAGTGTTTTCAACAAACATTCCTTTTGAATAATTGAAGGGTTTTGTTTTTTATTTTTATTATGATCAGATTGATGGTGCTGAAGGAGATGCTGAATTTTATGAGTATGCTCAGGCTCCATGCACCCCTGGATTAGCAGAAGAGCCAAATTTGTCTAATATTCAAGAGACGTCAGCATGTGATGACCATCTGGAGACTGAAGATCAGCATTTAACTGAGTCAGTCATGAAAGAAGGTTTGCAAAATATTTCTGAAGGAGCTGATGTTCATGATGGGAGTAGTCTTCAGGGCCATATGCTTTCACCCAATGATGCAAATCCTGATGCAGTTCTTGATTTAACCTTCTGAGGAGAATGGCTGCCATTCGGGAATGAACAGTTACCTCCTCCCGAAGTTGTTTTTGGATGTGTGCCATCTGATGATCATGCTTTAGCATCTGGAGCATCTGCTCCTGTTGATCCAGTTAATGCACCTTTGCTGGAATTAACTGATGAGACTGCTAAAGCATCTGATGACCATAGGGGAGGAAAACGTTGAGAATCAATTTTCAGCAATGACAAGGTTAACATTTCTTCACATGTTGGTTTCATGAAGGTTGCCCAGTCCCATTGGAACTACTTTGGAAGAAAATGCTCACATTTCTCCTGGTTTGACAAGCATTGACCTTCCGCCTTTAGTAGGTGCACACAAAGCAATCCGACATCACCCAATATACAGGAGTCAGAAACTTGTCAGGAGCAAAGTAATTCTGGCATACAATGGGATCTGCCCAAATTCACATCCTTAAGCCGTGCAATGCTCAGGACCAGTCTGATACATCAATACCATGTTGTGAACGTCTTGATCCTGAGTTACCATCTGATGGTTTTGGCCTCTATCAACCTGAAAATTCTCAAGAGACATTACATGCTTCAATCCTTCTACTGTCCCAGGTTTGAGAGTTGGTTAATGTATTTACTTAGGAAATTCTTGTTTTCTAGTGACTTATGGCCATAAATTTTCTAGGTAAAAATACCCTTCAAGTGATAATTTAGAGCAAATCTCAGATGAGAATCACATGAAGGTACCTACTTCACATGAAGACAATCAGGCTAGCCAGAAATCAAATGTTCAAGTGGATGAAGTCATTTCTGGAGATTGCCCACTGGAGAATCTATGTAACTCTACATTTCCTGATCTGCCAGCGCCTGAGAAATTGCTTTCAGTACCAGGAGGGGTTGTTGAAATACCCTAGGGGTGTTCTAGTGGAGGATACACCAGGGACTCGGGCAGGATAAATGAAACTGATGCCCGTAATTCTAGTAAACTCGTATCGGGAAGAAAACGCAGTTACACTGAAAGCACACTGACAGAGCAAAGTCTGAACTCATTTGAATCATTAAGGATGATGCATTCCCAAACCACAGAATTTGTTCCAGATGATGATGATTTGTTGTCTTCCATACTTGGTATGCTCAGTTTATCTGTTCCTGTTTGCAAGCATTTGCATAGTTGCTCTAATGGAGAATAAATATGTTCACTTGTATTTCTATTTATTAATAACTAGAATGTTTTTGTTGAAATATTTGTTTGCAACATTTCAGTTGGGAAAAGATCTTCAGCCCTGAAACTTAAGCCTACTCCTCCTTTTGAGATAACATCAGTCAAACGCGCCCGCTTTGCTCGGACTAGTACTCTGAAGAGGAAGGTGCTTATGGATGAAACCATGGTTTGCACGGAGAGTATGTTTCATTTTCTATGATGGTTATTACTAGCAAAATGCCTACAATTATGGTTATGTGGTTATCAGATATCTTCTTAGTTCGTTCCAATTCAAACTCGGTTTTCAATTTGCAATTGATGAAATATCTTTTAATTTTGTTTATAATGAAAATATGACCATTAGTTTCTTTAATCACCAAATGCTTTAAAATTATACTTGACTGTATGCAGGAATGCATTGCAATTTTAGGATTGTAGAACATACCAAAGAATCATCGTTTGCTTTCTTGTTCAATTTTATTATCTTGACTAACTTCACTTCTATGATCTACACTCATCTACCTGTTATTGCTTGCATCTGTTGAATCGATGGGTGAACAGGTGGCTAAAGCTTTGTGTAATTGTGTGTGCATGTGTGTATTAACTTGGTGGCTGAAGTAGCATATTGTTAATTTACTTATAAATGTATTCCAGCTAATATTCTATGATGAATTATTTGACTACATTTCAGTAAATATGGGTTGAACATGACCTTTAAACTTCAACTAATAACGAAACACATTGTTGCTTTTTACAGTACTATAAGGCAACAACTGACAGACACTCAAGACATTCGTCGTGTACGCAAGAGAGCTCCTTGTACATGCCCTGAAATCTCTGTAATCCTGAAACAGTTGATGGAAGATGAAATTTTCAGTGAATCAATATTACTGGTGAGTTAACTTTGCAGAAATTCTGACTGCCTTCCAGTTTAAGCATCTTTAAACTTTTCACTGACATTGGCAATATGAATAAAACGCGTGTAAGTTTCTCTCTCTTTTTTAAAATTCCGGTATGCATTCTGATTTGTGTTTGGTGTTCCAGTATGGTTTATGCATATGCTCTCTGAAGCAGTTGTCATTACACATTGCCAAATAATTCCTATTTAAAAGTGCTATAGAACTGCTGTGAATCATTTATTGGGTTTCAAACAGCAAAAAACCTCCCATTAGCTGTTTTCTTATCCATTCAGCATTGCGCTGTCTGATAATTGAAGATTGTATTTGAGGGAATTCCATGCATTGCAGACTGGTAAATCTCCAACATATACCTTGATAAGCCACAAAAAAAAATGAGTTGTGCTTGCATGGGACATTCTAAAATAAATATAGCCCCGACTATAAAGACCATTGGTCATATCCAAACTGTTATTGCCTACCCTCCACACCCCCCACAGTATGTGTCGGTTCAGTTAGGAGCATCATTAATTTTGTCTTATCATACAAATGCACTCTGGACATAATTTTAGAAGTTTGTGTTCCAGTTAATGTATATACGGAAGTGGTGTTATAGCATACCCAGGAAATTTGGCTATATAGGTATCTTTTTCCAATGTTATTATGATGCTTAGTCTCTTCTTAAGAGAATGTAGATACATTCCCGAAAAGCTGAGGTGTTTTTTTTTCCCCATTATTTTTTAAGGTGTCTCAATGGAGTTAGGTTGTTTGCACAAGCAAACATTTGATCTGGTGGGGATCAAGGTCTTACAAAATGATCAAAGTGGTACACCTTTTGAAAGTGCAACTGACCAACGGGAACCTCTGTGAATGATGAAAACAGTAAGAACTTGGACACCCAAATTGCTGACAAGTTCAGTGAACCAGATCTCACAAGAGAAAATGGTATAGAAGGTAGTGATGAACCTTCAGTAACAGGAGATGATGACAATGTAAAAGCTGTCCTGGTCGAGAACAAGCAAGGCGAAAGCTACAACTTCACTTTAGATGATAATGAGAATGCTACTCAGATTCCGATGAGCACCACTGCCAGTGTAGAAGAAGCTAATGCTTCTCAACTTGAGCCTTCAGAAAAGCCGTTGAAAAATCAAACATTTCACTTGATGATGCAGAAAACAGTGCTCCAGCAGGAGTAGGGTCGTTATACCCTAACAATGGGCTTTGGGTGATGTAGGTGACAATTCAACTGGGCTGCTTATTGCTGCTCCTTGTGATGAGTCCAAAGACATGGATGCTCCTATGCTAATGGATGTATTTTGCATGTCAACTGATCATGTGATGGGTGATCAAGATGTTGCAATGACAGATATGAGCAATGATAAACTTAATGCTAGTAAACTCAAGAAGATAACACTGTTGATATTACGGCTATTGATAGTGAACCTAGAGCAGAGGGCAGTGTTTTATTCGAAGCAGCCCAAGTTGATGCTGCAGTTGAAGTCAAAGAAGATAACACTGTTGATATTACGGCAATTGATAGTGAACCTAGAGCAGAGGGCAGTGTTTTATTCGAAGCAGCCAAGTTGATGCTGCAGTTGAAGTAAAAACTTATGAAGATATCAGAGATGTAGAATATGACCCTCGGGTCTTGACTAATGGTATCTGTGGTGAACAGCCTACTCTAGACCTTCTTATTCAGCTGGAACTCAAGTGCCTGTTTTAGATTTTGCCATAGATGGTGGAGAAATTCCATTTCAACAGGAAACTCCTCTCCCAAGCATGTTTGATGCAGAGGTCTGTGGTACTGAGCTTCATGATCCAGATCCAGATGTAAGTTCATGCTTCACTTTGACTTCATTAAATTTCATTATTCTCAGCATTCCACTTGGTTCCTTCTCCCTCTTGACACTAGCTCTTCCATTGCCAATGAAAATTGATAGAGATTCAAAACATTGATACATAAACTTGTGGTTTTATGCCCCATATTTGTGCCATTCTTTGAAGTAGCTAAACTTATTACCTGGTACTATTGTATATCTACAGATTTTAATTCCATATTATAAGTTTTTAACTTGTAAATTCTTCCCCAATATTGACCTCCAATAGTTGCTTTTTGGCTTGGAAAATGTGGCTTAGCTGACTGCAGTTGATGACAGAATAGATACCTACATTTCTAAGAGAAGAAAGAAGAAAAGTTACTGGGATTTATAAATGCTCTTTATTGATATATATAACTCCCATCTCTTTTCATTTATCCATGCACAATAGCAGCTGCTATTTCTGATTCAATTTCTTGGAACCATTTCTTCGATTATCAATTCTCATTTTGTTATAATGATCATGGCTTGCTTATTTTCTTGTTGGCTTCTTTGCTGCAGGCTTCTAATTATTTTGGTGCTGTGAATGACACAGGTTTGTTCTTGTCTCAATTGCTACTGTTTCTAGTAATTAGAGTTAAAGTTCCTTGCTAAATACCTTCTCCACAAATACAGCTTCATGCTGAAAATCAAAAGATTATTACGAGGGTAGTTTGATGCTTTGTTCAGTAAGGCGTCCTGCTTTTATAGATACATGACATGCCTTTTAATATTTTTTTTTTCAGATTCCTAAATGTTGATGATGATGATGAGGATGAAGCAGCTGATGACTATATGCCTGACACTGAAGGAGCACGTATAGCTGATAACAGTGGATGGTCTTCCCGTACTAGGTATTTTGGAACCTCACATATTTTATGCGATACTTATGCTTTCATATCTGTCTTCAGACTAACTGGTGTGTGAGGCCTTAAAAATGGGTGGTGCATTTCTTCAATTTTCATTTCATTCTTCTTGAATTATCCTTACATTTTTTAAAAATATGAGTTGTGGTGTTTACTTCCAACACTATGAAATCATCAGGTTCTGTTCTTCTCTTGTATTGGTCTAATCTTTGAGGATACTTGATATGACTGGATGACTGTTACTGTATATAGATCTCAATCTGTTTAAGTCGTTAACTCTTCACTGTGTGCCTTTCTTAGAGCTGTTGCGAAGTATCTCCAGACTGTTTTTACCAAGGAAACAGAATATGGAAGGAAGGCTCCTCTTTCCATAGACAGTTTTTGGTTGGCAAAACACGAAAAGAGGCATCGAGGATGTTTTTTGAAGCTTTGGTATGTTATGTTACGTATTCTAGTTGGATTTGATATAATCTCCCGTAGCCATGCACTTACGTTTTTGATGCATTTGAATAGGTTCTCAAAACAAAAGATTTCGTCCACGTAGAACAGCCGATTCCCTTCAATGATATTACTATAAAGCCTCGAGGGCAGCTTATGAAATCGGACTTTTGAACAGACATCAAAGTAGGAGAAACATGTAAAGTAGGGAAAATCACGACTGTAACTTTATCTGAGTTACGTTCTCAGTTCACATGGTTGATGATAGCTTTTGTTTTGTTTGGAGGGAGAGGGTGGTTGGGATGGCGGTGTTCCCATTTTTTTTTCCAGTTAAATAGTGTAGAGTAGCTCATTTAATGCAGGTGATAGTGACACTTGAGATTGTAATACTATTTATATATGTATATAACCTGTAAAATTATGTCCTACTCAATCCATGCCAATTCTATCAAATATGAACTATGCCCAGTAGTTGATTGTGTTCTAAAATTGTTATATTTATAATGTACTTGTGAGTCTTGTGTAAGAGACTAATAGCATGTTTAGATGGAAAAAGTTTTTCTTCGATTTACGAAAATTAAAATTTTCTTTAGTTTGGTTCATGAAAAATATTTTTCAGATATTTTGTTTTCCATGAAAATTGAAAAGAAAATATTATATAGTAGACAATTTTATCTTTATTATTTTTATATATTATTATTATTATCATTTGTGTAGGGGTATTTAAGTTTTTATATTCATTATAATGTGATTTTTTTCATGGAAATTCAATTTTATTTATTTTCAAATATTTTTCGTGAATAAAATGGGATATTAGATCAGAGTTAGAAGTGTAGAGCTGACGTGATGCTTACGTGGATGTAAAATCTGGTCCGTGGCTAGGTAATCCGACGGCTGAAAAGGGAATAACGTATGTGCACCTGGATTACACTCTTCCAAATCTCGCAACAGTGAAGGGAAAAATGGAAAATTTTGACATTTGAAACGATGGCGCTTCTTCGCCTTCGATTCCCAAAATTAAAAATTCCCGTTTAACGCACAAATCTCGTCTCTGTAGTTCTTCTGTCACTTCCCAGTACTAACTACTACTTCCTCCTTTCTGTCTGTCTCCAAGACTACAACTAATCTTATAGTCGTATAAACAGTTAATTTGCGGCTGGATCTCAGCTCGGAAATGGCGTAAACGTGTTTGTGCCGTTAATTTCCCGGTTCAAGAAGCCTTTGGAGCAAAGATTTTGGTTTACATTCGTCAGTGGCAGCTGGGGAATTTGGTTTCAATGAGTTTTAGCTCCAAAAACCCTATCTTTAGAATTTGAGCGCGCTATTCGTGACAGAGCACATTAAAGCTGATAGTTGCAGTGGATTGAAGTTGGATATGGGGGTTCTAGTGATATTCATTTCATGCCCGGGGCCAGATTGAACTTGTTGGGGGGAAAAAGCTGGGTTTTTGAGCTACGACTTTTGGGAGTTTTGGGCTCTAGGGTTTAAATTCAGGCGTTCGTGTGAGAATTAGATATTTCTTTGTATATATGCACCGATAGAGAAGCTGTTGAAGTTGTTGTTGTTGTAGAGTTCTTCAATAAAGCAGTGAATTAGAAAGAAAGACCGAAATGTTTTATTCGCAGTTTATCCTGGCAAAGAAGGGGCCTTTGGGAACCATATGGATCGCTGCACATTTGGAAAGGAAGCTCCGAAAGAATCAGGTTGCTGATACCGATATCGGCGACTCTGTAGGTCAGTTTCAATATATTCTGCTCTTTTCCCCAATTAATTTTGTGGTCTTCTTTTGGAATTAGGAGTTCTGTTTCTCCCAAAGAGTACCTGGTGTGGCTTGTTACATATAACTGAGATGCATAGAAATTGACTAGACATTATTTAATTATGACATGTTGCCACTTCTTATTTCCCCCTTTTTTGAGGGAGGCTGTTGCTTGGTCCACCACCCTGCTTGGTCTTTGGAAGCATTACTATAGTGCTTCACTCAAGTGCAGACTGGCTTTTATCATACATAGAAGACTAGGGTCTTGGTATCAGGCATGCTTTTGAATCAAATAACATTTATTGACTCTTTAACTATGGTAAATTATATGATTATCAATCTCAAAGCATGATGATTGGTGGTGACTATGCAGTGATGCTCAATATTCAAGTCTTCTTTTTTAATTGAGGAAATGAAATAATTTTCGTTTATGGTATCAAGTATTTGGGAAAACTGATATTTTCTGTTTCTCTATATGGCTTCATTTTATTATTCCTTTATTGCTATCTGGCTCCAAATTGGCTTTGTTTTGTTCGTATTTTCATATGTATGCAGAGACATTATATCCATTATTTATTTATTTTTTTAATTTTTTTTGTTAACATTCTCTCTTCGTTGATGCTTACTTGTACTTGTTCATTCTCAACAGACTCTATTCTTTTTCCTGATGTTCCTATCGCTCTCCGTTTATCTAGCCATCTTTTGCTTGGCGTTGTGAGGATATACTCTAGAAAGGTGAACTACCTTTTTGATGATTGTAGTGAGGCTTTGCTCAAGGTAAAACAAGCTTTTCGCTCAACTGCTGTGGATTTACCCCGGAAGAGTCAAAGGCACCATATCACTCTATCACATTGCAGAGACTTTTGAACTTGATGATTTTGAACTGCCTGACAATGACATTTTTCAAGGGTTTGTTCCAAGATATTTTCTTTTCCATGATATTTTTGCTTATTATAAATTTCACAAAAAGATGAGCAGAAATCAATGTTGGTGCTGTGTGATGGCTGTTAATTTAGCTATTGTTCAAACCCTGTTTTATTGCTTAGACTTTAGATATGAAGGAATTATTAAATCCATTGGGGCTTGTTAAGATCCACATTAAAAATAAGAGAAACATATCGGTTTTTAAGGCTATGGGTTAGACTAGCTAATTGATTGGATTCAATCTTTTAGTGTGGTTTGGCCCATGTGCATTATAGCCCAGTTGGGTGACCTTGACCCAATATTAGATTCTAACATCGTATCAGAGCTTGTTTGGTCCACTTTGTGTTCACCCAGTTATCTATCTATAGTATTGGGGGTGTCCAAGCGTCCGTTTTAGGGAGAGGGTCCAATCCCAAGCTTGTTTGGTTCACTTTGAGTTCACTCTTTGTTGTATTGGTGGCATCCAAAGCTTTCCTTTCAGGGTCCAACCCAATTGCAAGTGGTTAACCGGTTTGATTCAAAATTGCCTAATTGTCCACTTCCGGAGGAGTGTTAAGACTCCCACATTGAAAAATAAGAGAAACATATGGGCTTATTAAGTCATGTGTTAAACTAGCTAATTGATTGAATTCCGTCTTTTAAACAGTGTTGCAAAAATCCGCCTAGGCATCGATTAATCGGCGCTAGGCACTGGCCGGCTGCCTAACGTATCACCATAATCGGTGGTCTAGGCGGATGGCTGCCTAAGCGCCGCCTAGGCCTCATAGGCACTGACTAGGCCGCCTAGTCGGCTGATTTGCTATTGTTCCTTCGTTTTTAAATGGGTTATTTCACTCAAAACGACATCGTTTTGAGCGAAATAACCTAAATTGTTTAAACTTTAGATGTTTTTAGGTTAATATTTAATATTTAATATTTTAGTATTAACTATTAAATTATTAAATAGTTTATAATTCCCAAGTCTTAAAAAAATAAAAAATTTTAAACAAATTTTTGAAAATAAAAAACAACACAGGTCCCTAGGCACCGATTAATCGCCGCCTAGGCACCTTAGGCACAAGGTGCCACCCGAGTGCCCGAGGAGCGCCTAGCGATTTTTCAACCATGCTTTTAATGTGATGTGCATTACAATCCAATTGAGTAACCTAGGCCAATCTTATATTCTAACTGTGCTCAATGATTTTATTTATTTTATTTTATTTTATTTTATTTTTTTAAAGTTTAGAATATGTGCCTGAGTTATAACATCAGTGAACTAGAAGCTAGAACCATTGAGTGCTTCACAGTACTATTGCATTTTCAATAGGGTGTACAAACATCTTCATTCAATTCTCAATTTGTGCAGTAACTATGTAGATCATCATGTGAGTTCAAGGGAGCAGATCACGCTACAAGATACGATGGAGGGTGTCACTTACTCCACTTCTAAATTTGGTCTGGATGGTATGTACTACTTTAACATGAGACATGGCAAAGACATATTTATGGCCGTTTCTCTATGATGGTTGTGCATTTGTCCTTGAGCATCTTGTTAATAAAACTTTGATGCTTTCTTCTCAGAGAGGTTCGGTGACGGTGACACTTCAGGTTTGGACCTTGATGAGGTAATATGTAATTAATTATATTGATTTTTCATCTCTTTCATATTACTGTTGTTGTTGTTATTATTATTGTTGTTGTTATTCTTATTATTGTTATCTAATTGGGAATTTTTTTTTTAAAAAGGAACAAATTCTTTAGTCCCGGAAAAAAAATAGTAAGATTTCAAAAACCTAGACAATTTTAGACAAAACTATTTTGGGAAATGTGTGAGTCAAACTTTTCTAATGTTTTTTCAAAATCCCATCTCAGGAATTTTTTAGAACATAAATAAGGCTAAACGCATTTCCCAAATGCGTTTGACCCAAAATTTAAATATCTGAAACACTTTTTTTTTTTTTTTTAATGTCAAATGTGTTTTCCAAATGCGTTTGGCTCAAAAAGAAAAGAAAAGAAAAACTCCAAATGACATACACCCTACTCGGCTTCCTCAGTACATCTCCAACCACACACAATTACACTCTTGCTGACAATTCTCTCGGGATTCAGGAATCTTAAAATGCTGCTGCTAGCCGACGATAATCTCCAATGCTGCTGTACCGCCCTCTCTGATGACATTATTTGCCTAGACATTTCGGTGGCATTAATAATAGAGGAAATGTTTCCATATGCCTGCGTATTGTGATGTTTCCAAAGCAGCAACGTAGGAAATCTTCCCCTTGTGCCAAATGCATTTCGTAAATGCGTTGGGCAATAAAAAGCAAAAATTAAATTCTAAATACATAATACGGTATATTTTGGATGTTTACATTTTGGGCCAAACTTTTCGCTTTATTTCATTTTTCCTAAAAAGCTGAAAATGCAATTTGAAAAAAGCATCAAATGCATTTGGGAAAATGTTCCTTAGAAAGTTTAACTCAAACTAGTTTTGCCTAAAATTGCGCATGTTTCAAAATCATCCTATTTTTGTCTGGGCTAATGAATTGTTCCTATTTTTGCCAATTTCCCTATTGAACTAGTGCTACCTTTTTGAGCAACAATACTTATGGAGTTGCTCAACCACTAGAAGAGTTCTTTGAAAAGATAGTTGAAGTTGCATACTTGCATGTTAGATTGCCAACACATTTCTACTGGTTCATGCTTTGAGGTCTGCAATGTTCCTCTTACAAAGGATACTCCAGTACTATAAATATTGAAAAATTGAGCTTAAATGTCTAAAGTACTAGCATTTGTAATTGCACTGAATACACCCATAGTTAACAATCATAACTCCAGTACTACAAATACTGAAAAATTGAGCTTAAATGTCTAAAGCACTAGCATTTGAAATTGCACTGAATACACCCATAGTAACAATCATAAATGCATAATTGTAAATGTAGACATTTACTAAGTTTGTTTGTGTTTTTTTTTTTTTTTTTTTTTTTTTTAAATTTTCCCTTGTGGTGTCATCCCTATGGAGTATGGACAATCCATTATACTTGATATTGGTTGGTGTAATATATTACTCCTCTCTTCTAGCATACATCTTCACCCTAGATACACACTTTATATTGCCATACTATTCTGTTTTTCTGATTAAATATTTTTGGGAAACAGGAATTACTTTTGGACAATTTGTGCTACAGGAGATGCTGGTCCAAGGTTAATCTCATGTTACTATTAAATTCCAAAACCTCTCACCGTCTCAGAAAATATAATAATATAAGGTTTTAATAATCTAATGTTATCTATTAGATCATGCCTATACTACATTCTTTTGCCCCCATGATTTTTTTTTGGAGGGTAGACATTTGCCATGCCAATGCCTTTCTAGCATCCGTTGATGGTCCTGGCTTTTTAATTCTGCAAGCTGGGGCAAATAAAGCATTGCAATATTTTATGATATAATGACTGGTAAAAGCACTAGTATGTTGCTCTTGACAAGACTTTAGTGACTCGGTTTACGTCATTGCAATCAATAACCAGAGTTGTTATAATCCAGTATGGTATTGAAATTTATAATTGTTAAATGACATAATATGCAATGCCGCAATGGTGTTCTATTGATATTTTATGTGACCTTTTTCAATATGTATTAGCATTACAATAATTGCACCTTTTAGCTACCTAGCTCTGTACTTCTGTCCGTTCTTGAAAGTTGTTTTCTTCTGTACTCACTTAAATGAGTTAAATCCATTGTCGTATGAATAAGGAAGGTCATTGGTGTCCTGGTCAATATCATATTCTATTATTTGTTGCCATTCATTATGAAATGAAGTTTACAAGGCATTTTCTGATTCATTTAATGCTACTGTAATTGCTATGTTTGACTTGTTCCAACAATGTAGAATCAGCCAACATACACATTTCTGATGTCATCTTTTGTTTTCCTTTCTTTTCTGATTTTAGTACTGATCCTCAAGCATCTGCTGAACCAATGACTCCTCTGAAGCAAGATGAACTTAATGATGCTTTGGTTGCAAACTCAGAGTGCATGGTAATTGGACCTGTGGAGTTACTTGAAATATAAAATGGATGCCTTTTCCCATTTGCTTGATGCATTTTAATATTTTTTTTTTCTCCTCTTGCATCTAGTTAAAGGTTTTTCTTTCTTGAGCAGATAGATGGTGCTGATGGAGATGCTGATTTTATGGAGTATGCTCAGGCCCCTGACACACCAGGATTGGTGGAAGAGCCAAATTTGTCTAATGTTCAAGAGACCTCAGCATGCGATGATCTTCTGGAACCAGAATGTCAGCATTTAACAGAATCAGACATGAAAGAAAATTTGGGAAGTATTTCTCAAGGACTTGATGTTCATGATGGCAGTAGCCTTCAGGGGAATTTGTCTTTGCACAGTGACACAAATCCCAATGGAGATGTCCCTTCTGAGGAGAATGGTTTCCATTCAGGACATGGGCAATTTCCACCTCCTGGAATCTCAAATTATTGTGCATCATCTGATGATAATACTTTAGCATCTGGAACACCTTCTGTTCCTGTTGATACAGTTAATGCTGTCAACTCATCTGTGTTGGAATTAACTGATAAGAATCATAAGATTATTAATGAATCTGATGATCTACAAAGAGAGGAGCACTTGCAGAATGGGATTTACAACCATGAAAAGGTTGATGTTTCTTCTGATGGTGGCTTTCATGAAGATGGTCCAATACCCAATGGTATTAGTATGGAAGAAAGTGCTCCTGGTTTGACAAGTGTTGACCTTTCAGTTTCAGAAAATATTCTGCAAAGTGATCAGACATCACTTAATGTACAGGAATCTATAACTTGTCAGGAACAAATTAAGTCCAGTGATTTAACATCTTCTGAAATTCACATTCTTAAATCATGTGACACTCAAGTGAGCCAGGCCAATGCTTCAATACCATGTCATGATCCAGTTCTCGAGTCCAGGTTGCCATCTGATGTTTCTGGTCTCTGTGCTCCGAAACTTCTAGAGAGGAGACATCATGTGCTTCTGTGCCATCCACAACTTTCAGAGGTTTGTCAGTCAGTTAATGCATTTAATTCTTATAGGAAATTTATTGCCTAGTGACTTGTTCCCACAATTTTCTAGGTGAAGTGTGTCATTCAAATAATGTAGAACAAATCTCTGAGGACAATCACATAAAATACTTCTTCATGTGAAGACAATCATGCAGTTTGTCTTACATCAAATGATCAAGTGGAGAATCTGTGCAGCTCTGCTCATGATCTGGGGGCCCTGAGAAATTGCTTTCAGTGCCAGGGGGCTTGTTGATTTATCTAGAAGTGTTTAGAGGAGGCTACACCAGGGGAGTTGACCAAGGTCAATGAAAGTGACGCTGCGAATCTAATAATCTCTTTTCAGGACGAAAACGTAGTTACGCTGAAAGCACTTTAACAGAGCAAAGTCTGAACTCGTTTGAATGGTCAAGGATGCCCATTCCACTAGAACCACAGAGTTTATTCCTGATGACGATGATTTGTTGTCTTCCATACTAGGTAAGCAGTGTTTTTATGTTTCTCTTTCTTTTAATTGGGTTTATGCTAGTGTTTTAGCTTACGCGCTCAACTGCACATGATTGGACTTTGGTTAAAATCTTGTTCTCTTGTAATGCATGTTGTAACATTACAGCCGGGAAAAGATCTTCAGCTCTGAAACTCAAGCCTACTCCACCTTGTGAGATTACATCTAGCAAACGTCCACGCATTGCTCCTCGGGCTAGTACTTCTAAGAGGAAGGTGCTTATGGATGACAACATGGTCTTGCATGGCGAGTATGTTTCCTTTTTTGTGACATTAATGCATAATTGTGATTAACTTTATGCTTACAGTACAATTAGCAATTTTCTTCTACTATTGTTCCTAGTCAAATTAGGACATTCAATTCACCAAGGATAATGAAATATATTATATATATATATATATATATATTATATATATATATATATATAATCGTCTACAATGTGAAAGCATGGCTATCGTTTCTTTTTCTAATCATAAAATGCTTCAATCTAGATTAAACTGTGTGCATGAAATGCTTCATCAAAGATTTGTCCTTTATTTTCTATTCAATTTAATTATTTCCTTGACTATCTTCACTTGATTCTATACTTGATCTGCTATACCTGTATGCATAGAATGGGTGGGATTTCCCATTGCTGATGCTAAGTTTCTATTGTCAAACAAATTCACAGTAGCTGAAATAGCCGTATTATTCATTGGGGTTTTCTTAAAGTATTCTAGCTATTTTTGTACAATGAATTTTATGACCAAAATTCAAGAACTAACATGGATTAAGGTTGGCCACTAGGATTAATAACAAAATACATAAATTGTTTCTTTACAGTACTATAAGGCAGCACTGACAAATACTGAAGACATACGTCGTGTACGCAAGAGAGCTCCTTGTACATGTCAAGAAATTTCTGTGATCCAGAAACAGCTATTGGAAGATGATATTTTTAGTGAGCCAGTACTAACGGGTGAGTTAGCTATAAGGCATATGCCTCTTATTGCTATCATCTCTATCAATTAATATGGATCATTGTCCATATTTGTAAATTGTGTTTGTTGTTAAGTTCTGGTATGCATTCTTGTTTATTTATTTCTCTAACTCTCCTCAGTGTAGCTTTTGCAAATTTTCTCCAGGACTGTAGTCATGGCTGACTTATCATCTTTCTTAAAATAGGGATAACATTGGTAAGAAATCCTCCCTAGTTTGCAAAACTACTGTTAAATGCAGTACCTTGGTTTTTCAAAACAGCAATAGAACACCCTCACTAGCCTTTTCTCTAATCACCAATATAACTTGATACACCACAAAAGTGGGTCCTCACATATGTGGAAATTTCTAAATATGCTGAATATTGTAGTAAATAGAGTCCAAATGGCTATGAAAACCAATTGTAATATCCCAACTGCAATAGGGCTTCCAAATTAAGTATTCCAGTACTGTTAATTGGCATTGTTATTTTGAATGATGATTGCATTTTTGTTAATGGCACTTTAGGTATAATTTCAATATTTTTTTCTTCCAGTTCAGTTAACCAAGTAGCATTATTGGTACAAGGCAATACATGCATGATAAAAAAAAAAAATTGATCAGATACAGGAGGATGTCCTAGTACACCTGAAGCATCTATATGATTGAGTGTAGCTTTACAAACTAGAACGGGTTCAGCTCTAATTTATCCCGATACTTCTCATTGACTGGAAATGGATTTTTTTTCCTTTATTTTTATTTTATTTTAGTTTTTGACAAGTAAATTTGTAAAGAGAAAGGAGTTGCAACCCCATGCACAGAGAAATTCACTTAGTTTTGGTATTCAAACAACCCCTCTAAAAACTTATCTATACAAATTTAAATCCTAACTAAAATAGATCCATTTCTTTCCCAGGTGTTGAATGTAACCTAAACCAATACTAGGATTAACAGGGAGGCTTATAGGCCAATTTGTCCAATATCTGCTGTTTATTTTTTTTAATGCACTCTGTAAAATAATTTTCTGAAAAGATGATACAAATTTTCTTGTCCTTTTTTAGGTGTCTCAGTGAAGTTGGTATGCTTGAACAAGCAATCATTTGATCTGACAGGAATCAAGGTGTTACAAAATGATGTAACTGGTACATCTTTCGAAAATGTAACTGAAAGGAAACCTCTGTAAATGATGGAAATAGCGAGAACTTGGAAGGAATCAAGGTGTACAAAATGATGTAACTGGTACATCTTTCGAAAATGTAACTGACAAGGAAACTCTTGTAATGATGGAAATAGTGAGAACTTGGACATACAAATTACTAACAAGTTAAATGGGCCAGAAGTCACAACAGAAAACTGGACTGAAGGCAGTGACAAACCTTTTGAAATAGGAGATGGTTGTAATGTAGAAGCTGTTCTTGCTAGAGACAAGCAGGTTTGAAAGCTATGACCTATATTTAATAATAATGATTCCACCCAAATGCTAATGGGTACCAAAACTAGTGTAGCAGAAGCTCATACCACTCAAGTTGAGCTTTCAGAAAATGCAGTTGAAACAGGCAATGAGGAAACAAACATTTCACTTGCTGGTGCAGCAAATTCTGCTTCTTCAGCTGGAGTATGTTTGCCATTCCCAGTGGTGGTGCTTTAGGCAATGGAAACAATGAGTCGACTGGCCTTCTTATTACAGATTCTTGTGATGAGTCGAAAGAGATGGATGCTCCTGTGCTTATAGATGCATCTCTGGCATCAACTGATCATGTAATGAGTGGTCAAGATGTCACAATGATGGATTTGAGCATGATAAACTTCTCAGTGCTAGTGATTTTCCAGAACAGAACACTGTTGATAATGTAGAAA
This sequence comes from Ipomoea purpurea, assembly GCA_009835305.1. Taxonomy (NCBI): domain Eukaryota; kingdom Viridiplantae; phylum Streptophyta; class Magnoliopsida; order Solanales; family Convolvulaceae; genus Ipomoea; species Ipomoea purpurea. The sequence continues at coordinate 25,281 of VALG01000256.1, forward strand.
TTGAAAGTGAACTTAGAATAGGGGGCAGACCATTGTCAGAAACTGCCCAAGTTGATCCTGCAGTTGAAGTGACAACTAATGTAGAATATGACTCTCAAAACTTGACTGGTAATGATATTTGGGGGAACTGCCAACAGTAGACTCATTATATTCGCAGATGATCACATGACTCTGCTAGATGCTACCATAGATGCTGGAGGAGTTCCTTCCAACAGGAAACTTATCTTCAAAGCATGTTTGATGTGGAAGCCTCTGGTGTTGAGGTGCATGATCCAAATGTAAGTTCAACTTCATTTTGAGTTCTTTCAATAGTCATTCTTCAGCATTCCAGTTCATTTTCCCTATTGGTGCTAGGTTAAATTTACTGTTCTTCACTTGCCTTTGAAAATTGATTGAAATTGAAAATAACAGTGTTGTGGAAGTGTTGAGATATACCCATAGGTATACTATTCTTTGAAAGAGCTAAACCAGTCACCTGGCAGTAGTTCAAAAGAATATCCACTGATTTAAATTTCACTCTTTAAGTTTACCTTATATTACAAAGATCTTCCCCAATAATGTCCATGAAAAGCTGCTCTTGGCTGGACAAATGAGGCTTAGCTAACTGCAAGCTGTGGACTGTTGAGTGTTTAGTTTCAAATGTATGTTGTGGCAGAAGAAAATTGTCTGGCCTCCCTAGATGAAATGCAAAAGATTTTCCTGAGATTCAAGGATCTATAATGTTCAAGCTTGTTAACCAAGGAAGTGTGCCTACTGTGTTCTGGTTTATAGTAATGCGGAAAAGTTTTTGTTTGCATTCCTGTACTCCTTGTTACTCAATGAATAATTCTACCTTACATTCTTTAATGCACTTTCCCATCAGAAAGAGGCAAAGCAGTTATTTCTGGTTCAATTGCCTTGGAGTAATGCATTTGTTTTTCTCTTGGTTTCTTTGTTTTGTTTGTTGGCTTCTTCATAGCATTGCCTTTGATTTTTACATGGTTCGTTTTTTTGTTGGCTTCTTCATACAGGTTTCAGATTACACAGCTGCTATGAATGACACAGGTTTTTTTTGGTCTTGTCTACTGTTCCTAGTACTTAGAATTAAAATTCCTCATCGTTGCCTTCTCTTTCAGCCTTTCTTTATTTTGTGTCTTGATGTTTGTTTCTTGATATGCAGAGTTCCTAAATGTTGATGATGATGATGACGAAACTGAAGCAGCTGAATGACTATATTCCTGATTCTGAAGGAACTCGTTTCGCTGATAACAGTGGATGGTCTTCCCGTACTAGGACTTGGAACCTGATATATTATTCTCTGATGCTCATGATTTTTGTTTTTCTTCAGACTAACTGAAAAGACCAGACCTTAATAATAATTTGATGTGTGATGCTTTTTGTTTCCTTAGTTTTTGAATACTCTTACATGATTTGTTAACCGATTAATTTGTTAACTTGATGTGTCTTTTAGAGCTGTCGCAAAGTTTCTCCAGACTGTTCTTACAAAGGAAGCAGAATATGGAAGGAACGCTCTTTCAATGGATAGTCTTCTGGTTGGTAAAAAACGCAAGGAGGCATCAAGGATGTTTTTTGAAGCTTTGGTATGTTCAAATTTCTTGTATCCTTTATTTTCTCATCTATTCTTACTCATTCGCCTTCTCTACTAACTCATTAGCTTTTATCCAGGTTCTTAAAACGAAAGATTACATCCATGTAGAGCAGGTGACTCCCTTTGACAATATTACTATACAGCCTCGAATGCCGCTTATGAAATCAGATTTCTGAATCTGATGTTGGAGTAGGAAAAAGCATATAATGTAGGAAAGCATTCACATACATGGTAGCTTTTCTTTTTCGAGTTAAATTGTGTAGAAGAGTAGCTAATATAATACAGATGATAATGACACTTTGTTGTAACATGCACTTTATTTATATAATAAGGTCATTGTATATAGCGTCTAAAAGTTCAGTGTTTTCTGCAGTTTTTGTTGATCCTACATCTAACATTTTAATGTGTATCAGCTTCTTCATTTCAGATTGGAAACTTTCTGAAAGTTATACTCAATGTGGTGGGTTCCAATGAGCCGTTGAATCTGTATGATTTATCCATTCATTATATATTTATATTGTCAGGTCGGGATGTGAGGGCTTTGGAATCTGTATGATTTATTCATTCATTATATATTTATATTGTCAGGTCGGGATGTGAGGGCTCTGGAATCTGTATGATTTATCCATTCATTAGATATTTATATTGTCAGGTCGGGATGTGATTTATATTGTCAGGTCGGGATGTGAGGACTCTGGAATATGTATGATTTATCCATTCATTATATATTTATATTGTCAGGTCGGGATGTAAGGGCTCTGGAGATGAGGGTGAGAAAATTTATGATTGTATCAAACATTATTGAAAATATTATCAATAATGTATGGTATAATTCAAAAAGTATATGTGATTGTATTGGCATTTGTGCAGTGTCCACCAGCCTTTAGACTTTCTCTGTATATATATATGGAGGAAACTTGTCTTATGGGAAAATACAGTATAGTATTTTTATTTTTATTTTTTGGGAAAATTTTAGTTATTACACCAAAAACACGAACCAAATGGGGAAAGTGATAAGTTCATCCATCTATCAATCAATAAGCCATGGGGAGGTTAATAACAGTTTACAGATTTGGCATTGGTATAATAGACAGTTGAGGAGATCGATCGATTAACTTCTTCCGGCGAAGGAATCCGGGGCGTTGCTCGAGGGTAGTGTATTCTCATTATCAATATTCAATAGTATAACCCTCATGCCGCCGTACCAGCAGGCGCAGCCTCCATTGCGACGGGCGGAGGAGGATGAGGAGAATCATTTCCGGTGCTGAAGAGGTCGACGTCGACGTCGGCGGTCGGCTGCCTCCAGTTCACGGAGAGTATGGAAGTTGCAGCGCCGTCAAAGCCGATATGAGTTACGTGCTTCACATCGGTTGGGAATCCGATTTCCATGCCGCCTCCGCCATCCATTATCGGTATTTCCTCATCTCCAATTTCGTCGTCCTCTTCCTTGTACACTGCTTAATCAAATGCCTGGAACAATTAATAGATACTCCATAATATTATCGAATCGCGTCTCTAATTGATTCAAACTTTCAAACATAGTAATAAACTTTCATCTTTTCAAAATTGTCAGAAATTTTTTTGCCAAACAGCGTCTTAGAGATTTTCAATATTTAATCTCCATTAGAGATTTTATAATTAGTCATCCGAAATTCAGAACTTGTAAATAGAGATTTCATATTATATTACTGTTGTGCATTCGATCTTCTAGAATTATTTTTCTTTTTTGATCCTATGATTATTAGGTCACCCTCATGCTTAGTTCAAGAATTTTATTTTGTCACATATAATCCATCCAATCAAATTTTTGGTAGAAAATAAAGATGCATCATATTATTTCTAGTTCCAAAATAATCAAAATCATATAATGTGTTTTTCCCAAAATCTTTGGGGAGCTGGAAATATGAGCATAATTTGGTAAAAAAAAAAAAAAAAGAGTTGAAAATCATAATATCTTGATGATGATATATTGTAGTAATGGCTAACTTCAACTTACAGAGTAACTGAGAGAAGTTCTTGAAATTCTTAAAGAGTCTCTGAAACCTGGGCAGTGACTGCACATCTTCATCATCATCATCTTCTTCTTCTTCGTCCTCTTTCTCCCTCCCTTCTTTGGTCCCTGCATGCAATAGTACCAGAAATATTAAATTTTCAAGAATGCCGGCTGAGAGAGAGAGAGAGAGAGAGAGAGAGAGAGACTTGTAGGAGTTGTTAAATGGTAGGGTGAGAGTTGGGGGTGTGATGATCTCTTGATGTGGCAGTCTGGACGACGAACCACACACTGGATTCGGAGATGCATCCCAGAGAAAAGGGAAGAAGTACACATCTTTCTAGCCTATCTCTCATCCTTCTTACGCTGTCTGATGGGAATGGAGGGAGGGGGAGGAGTTGGCATATATGTACGTAAATAATAAATAAGATGGTGCGTGTTAGTTACTGGTCTTAGAAGATAAGTATCGATTTCTGTTGTATTTTATACCAAACAGTGGTTAGGTACGGTGGATGTGGATCCGCAGGAACCACTCTGCACTCCCCTATTCTGTCTTGGGAATTAGGATTAATTTGTATTTGTTGCTTTCCTTTCATTCTGGTTAGTGCTCTGCCACTTTAAGTTTTATCCAAAACTAAATCAAATTTTATTTCAGCGGCCAGGTGTGTTTTTAAAGAAAACTCATTACATATTTTACTTCAATTTAGGAGCTACTCAGAGAAGATTATTATTATTATTATTATTTTATTTTATTTTGCAACATACTCAGAGATTTCTTTTCTGTTTAATGGTTCTCATATTATATTTGTGTATTTCATATAGAAACCCCGACAATCATATGTTGGGGTCACTAATATAAGATAATTTACACCAACAACACCTATGTAAGGGTATTTTTTGAAATCTTATAATCAACCAACTAAATCATAACCCGTGTTGCAAAATCCCACCTAGGCACTGCGGTCACCTAGCATATCACATAATCGATGATTTAGACGGCCACCTAGGCGTTGATCGCCTAGGCGCACTAACTAGATCACCTAGTTGACCAATTAGCTATTGTTTCCTTCTTTTTTAAATATGGTTATTGAATCTGGTCTTAGATGGTTGGAAGACAGAAGCAATAGCATGATAGGAATAGTAGGTTTCATAGAGATGACATCATAATAGGATGAAGATGAGACTTCTTATCTGCTTTCACGTGAAAATGGAATAATGTAAAATTTCTTCTATTTTGATGTCGATCCCTCCACACTTCCATTCCTTGAAGAGGGAAGGCTAACTGTTTGCTGGCTGGGAGCTGTATGAGCGGTAACGTCCACGTATGGCTCCGTGAGAAGGGCGGGGGACAGAAATGGCCTTGTATTTCATTCGAACAACATCGTTTTGAACAGAATAACTCTAAATTATTCAAACTTTAGATGTTTTTTAGGTTAATATTTAATATTTTAATATTAATTATTAAAGTATTAACTAGTTTATAATTATCAAATCTTTAAAAAAAAATAAAAAATACACAGGCACCTGCCTAGCAATTTTTTCACCCATGATCATAACCTAACTAAAATCGACTGTTTATCAAACGATTATAGCTTTGTTGGTAGACCTGGTTAATCAACAGACCACAAGGATTTTGTGAATTTAAGTTTTTTTTTTTTTTTAAATGACCAAAACATTTTTGGACTGTATAATCAAACCGAAAATGTTGAGGGATTCGTATAAAGAAATTATGATTATATCAGTCTAATGTTAGATTGAACAATTTCGATAGTTTATCTATGCTTGTTTCTTTTAACTTCGACTAAAACTGCTTGTCTAATGTTAAACCAAGCTGCTAGTACAAGTTTTGAGAGCTCAGACCCGTCCCATTCTCTGTACCCAATCAATAATTTTATATTTCTATATTACTATGTAGTGTGATGACACTTTTGTTACCATTTCAAATGGCGGTCACAGGATCGATATAGAATAAACACCACCTAGTAAAGAATAAAGAGAAGTTTTTCTGCTTTTAGTTCTTCAGAGTTTATCTCTAGCGTCTTATACATAATTACACATAACAGCTATAGAATTCAGAAAATATAGAGAAAGCAAGTATGATTAAGCATCAAGGGTGGATTTCACAAGACCCATTCTCTATTTTCAAACTTCAAAATGGTGCTAACTTGCATTGATTCTGTGAAATTAGAGCCAAGAATTAATCAGTTGGCAAAAGCAACCAAACTGAGAAACAATAATATTGCACGTAGAATAGTAAAAACACAGTATTACGTTTCTTTACTACCTGTGGCCAGCGTGATTCCAGTATCAGCACGCCTATCATAAACAAGAAGCGCAAAGTTTATTAAAATCCTTAAACAATGTCTAGCAATGTGGTGTAATAAGAAATAATAATTCAAGACTTCCAGAGAGTGTACCCTTACAGCAAAGTTTTCTCCCAGAAAGGGAGTGATCTAGCCACACTTATGGATACAATTAACAAATCAGAGAAACAATACCGAGTTCACCCAACTCTGTTCAGACCATGAAAGAAGCGGTGTTTTCTCCCCCTAGAATGTCGTTGTGAGGCCCTCGACTTAATGTAGGGAATAAATTGTACCTGTAAATCATCAAGTGTTACCCAAAGCAAAAGCTGGTAAACCTTTCATTGTTTATTAGAGTATTATTTATCCTCTTTTCCATTTTGTGGGGAAAAGGCATGCTTAGGCCCAAATGGCTGTGGCAGTAAGATTTCATCCCAGGATTTTGTATTCATGACCAGAAACTTAACCACTAAATCAACTACGCAGGGATTGGGTTAATCCTTTTTGATTTCTCCCTTTATGTGGATAGGAGAAATGCTGGCAAGAAGTAAAGCTTTGAATATTTCAGTAGAAATAAAAAGATACATTTTGTTAAAATAAAATAGAAAATTGTGTTCCACTGGCAGAAGTTTATATATATCCATTATCCAAAGTGATTATTATGAGTTTTTAATTAAAATACCTCACAATTGTTCCTTACACCATAGTCCTGAAGTTTAGCACCATCATCAAGCAGCTTCTCATTATGATATAAGAAGCAAAAATTTTCCCAGACATGCTTCCTGCAATTCAAGAATAATAAATCTCTGGGTAAGAAAAACGGTTAAAAGCACACTAAAATATCATGGATCAATGTAACCATCAAGCATCTACTAGGCCTTGAGTATGATTGATGTATCCCAAAAACAAGATACTTGCTGAATCCACAAGAGGGTAACATACAGATGAAAGAAATTCAACTAAAGAAAGGCACTCCCACAAAAAAAAAAAAATACAGTATGTCTGATGTTTTTCAAAATAAGAATATATGGTCAAATAGGAAAAATATGCAGAAAGATAGAATGGGCTCTCTTATAATGAATTATGAGCAGACAGTAAATCAACATCAATTTGCATATGGTGACATACCAAGAAATGTGACGATGGCCCATCTTGGAATCCTCCATTTCTTCAATTTTCTTCCTAACTGCTTGTTTTAAGTCTTTAACCGTTGCAGAATTCAATACAGCCACATCTTCAAATCACACAGGAATTCATTTATAAATCCATCATTCAATGCATATGAGAGGCTGACAATGGAGAGATCTTAAGTACCAATGGAGGTGTTGTCCAACTTAAGGATGGTAATGCGCATGGCACTTCCAAGTTCCAAGCTTATAAGAGTGTCTACATCAGAAAGTGATGGTTTCTTCGGAACATCGGCGAGTATGGGATCATTAAGAAGAGCACCTAGTGTCGAATGTAACCTTGCCTTCTTCATGCTGCTACTGTGATACTCCGATGCAATAGTGGCATCCTTTGTCTTTGTATCATCTGACAATGAATAAAAGCACACACATATATGTATATATGTTTATATATCTGACAAAGAATAAAAGCACACACACACACACACACACACACACACATATATATATATATATATGTTTATGTATGTGTATGTGTTTATATGTGTGTGTCTATATATCTGCCTATATTAATATATTTATGCAAGATTCTCTTCAAAGTTATCAAAGGAATCTAGTTTTAACTCAGCTCCTTTGTCGTTCACCCAGTTTTCTCCAAGTTCCTTCTACCTGAATTCCCAGATTCATAGATAATCCCAGATAAATGTTTAACATATGTGAATCAGTGTCGTTCACAGCAAAGTAACTTTTTCCATTTCATATGTTTGACCTCGTTGATGTGATTGTAATAGGGAAATGAGTAGTTAGTTTGATTGCTCAAAGCACAAGATAATCAAAGTAACTCTCACTAGGCTAACCGCAAGAAGGAAATGTGTGAGCTAACAGATCAAAATGGTAAGAAGCAGGTGAATACTACGAGTTTAATGCACCAGAATGCTCAATCCATATGAACATCTCAAAGAAAATCATAGACTTTCTTCCAAACCAACTACACAATAGAAAAAATTAATTTAAGATCTATCAAACTCGAGGCGAATGCAGTGATTAACTGTGCTCCTTCATTTTAATTATAAAAATTTAAAAAAAAAAAAATTACCTTCACTATTTTTAGTCTCTATAGAGGGCTCCAATGAAGAGACATGCTGCATGAAAAAACACCAAATATATTCAACAAGGCACCAAGGGGGTATCAACCAGAACAATTCCAAACTTAGATCAAAGGCAGTGAATGATTTTTTTAAAGAATAAGATGTCATTAAAAAATACCAAAGGGCAGCACCCAGAGACCAGAGTATACAGCACACAACAGAAAACCCAAAACCATAATAAAATGTCAGCGAGAACCAAACAACAAGCAGCTGGCATCATATCATATATAAATATTTAAAACTTGAAGCAGAGAGAAACTGAGTCTATTTTTGCAACATTCAGTGCACATATTGGAACAACTCTTTTAATCCTTATAGTCCATCAGCATTTGAAATGACAACAACAATTACGAATCATAGAAATAGATAAGTTATAAGAAACTTAAACAAAGCAAGTTATTGTCAGATCACTGGTAATTGCAAGAAGGTAAAAATTAAAAGCATAATCAATTTTGATATCTCATTGTTTGTAGAGAACTGCAATTAATATGTGGTGTTTATTAAAATTTCATGAAAAGACTAATCAAATTCCTAACTGTTCAGAAACACAAACAAAACAAAACAAAACAAAACAAAAAAAAAAATTTAAAATTACCTATATACTGTACAATAGACCTGCTGAAACAATTCAATCCATTTTCCAAGTATTGATAGATTAGTTTTTTTTCTTTTCTTTTATAATCTCTAAGAATGAATTACAATTTCCTAACAGGGATGATTGGGAGATTAAAGTGGATGTAGCTGGAGTTTGGAATGCTCAACAAGCGTATTGCCAAGTCCCACCAAAAACTCAAACGGATCTCAAAATCGAAATGCCTGACATATGATAATAAACTTGAAATCTCAAGGATTTTCTCTGCTCATTCAGTTACTCGATATAATCATCAGGTTTCAAATCTCCATAAACACATTCAAACGGCACTAATTGAAGATACGAACTACTGAATAATGAAATAGAAATCAATTCCAGAAATTGAGACACTCCAAAATCATCTCCGCCTAATGGGAAACACCAAAATTAACTCAATTCTGCCGAAACAAAAGCAAAAGCAAACAAAAAACAAAAACAAAAACAAAAATTGTGCATATATACATAAGCATATGAACACAAGATTTGATACCTCCATATTAGTAGCTTTTCGAGCTTCTTCTCTAGGAATTAGGATGTTTATGCGAGTTGGGTAATCACCCACAATAGCTTCAGCTAGTAACGTCGTTCCATAGAGCTTGATGAAGGCAGAGAAAGCTTTTTCTTAAACCAGTTATATAAAGGTATGTGAAATTACAAACTCACCCTCGCTAAGAATTATCACCCAAATTGTTTTCGTACAATACAATTAAATTATCTAATTATCAAATGTCTTAAATTATTGAGTTGTTTTTGTTATAAATAATATCATTAATGAAAATTATTATATAATGGACATATTTATGTTTTCCGTTATAGTTTATTATTATTATTATTATTATTATTATTATTATTATTATTATTATATCCTCTTGTAATTAAGATGTACAATGGATGCTAGTGAAATGGAATGATGACTCTTCTTGTCTTTTGTTCTACTACTACTCCTTATCTCTGTTCTACATTTGCATTTATCTTTATATATTGATGATCTAATTTCACAATTCACCCGTACAAACAATAAATTACAACAGTTTTGGAGTAATAGTACACTTTTTAATCTTTTTTTTTTTATGTAACAAATTCTCTTTTCTTTTTCTAATAAGATCAAAACATGTTATAAAAGTTTTACTGCTATACTTTTTATAATAAGATCAAAACATGTTATAAAAGTTTTACTGCTATACTTTTTATAATAAGATCAAAACATGTTATAAAAATTTTAATGCTATACTTTTTATAATAAGATCAAAACATGTTATAAAAGTTTTACTGCTATACTTCTTATAATAAGATCAAAACATGTTATAAAAGTTTTATTGCTATACTTTTTATAATAAGATCAAAACATGTTATAAAAGTTTTACTGCTACACTTATCTTAACTTTACAGTTACTACTCGCCGAAGGTGATCATCCTGCCTAAATAATTCATAATTGATCGGCTCAAATCAAGAAAGCTTCCACTGAAAATTCAACTTGTAACCTTGTGATTACCAAACTTAATAGTATGACCAACTTAGCTGAGATTGTCCAAAGAAGAAGTAATTTTAGTAAGTAAAATGCAATTGACATAAGTTTTTCTTTTGAGAACATCGATCAAAGGGGTCAGAGGTCGTGAGTGGGTGAAATCTCACCATGAACACACAACAAACGGCAGATTTCCCTATTATATAGATTGTTATTTCATCACACTGCACTTGATTGACACACCAAAACTTCCATGGCATCCCCATTTTGGTCGATTTTTGGGGAGTGCTAATGACTGATGAGACTACTCAACTTCGCACAGAATCTATTCTCCACCAGAGGACATTGACATGCTGTACTTGTACTTGAGGAAGGATCTAATGAAGGGATCTAGCTCCCCATCCATTACAGAAGTGATGTCTGAAGTTTCATACCCGGTCCGAACATCTTTCACCAGCTTGTAAGGATGAAACACGTAGTTCCGTATTTGTTGCCCCCACTCTGCCTTCACCGCATCCCCTCTTATTTGCTTTATTTCAGACGCTCTTTGTTCCTCGGCTATGACTAGCAGTTTGGCTTTCAATCGGCTCAGAGCCTTTATCTTGTTCGCTAGTTGTGTTCTCTCCTCTGCATGACAAGATCATAGTTAAGTTAATTCAATCAAGAGACCAGATCAAAGAGAGAGGAGATAGTTTGGCTACCAAAAGATCTACAGAGTAATTATTTGGAATTGCAGAATAGCTTCTGAAGAAGTTCAGCATTTTAAATTTCACAAGGCACGTGATCAGATCATTAAAATGGCATATTATGGAAATATGCCGACAGGGACATGGTAATTATATCTCTTCTTTTACAAAGCAGTAGAGAAGGGTATATGGAATCATAATTAGTGAAAGGAGAAGTTTTGTGGGGCAAACCTGTACAACGGACGGCTACACCAGTGGGGATATGTGTAATGCGCACTGCTGTTTCAACCTTGTTAACATTTTGACCTCCTTTCCCGCCTGCTCTGGTAAAACTGATGTCCAAGTCTTCATCTGGTATTTCGACATCTGTTGAGTCCTCGGGAAGAAGAGGCATGACCTCGACACCAGAGAAGCTTGTCTGCAGAGAACCAACATGAGTTACAGTTGATCCAATGATCTGACATGAAATTTTTTTAAAGGAGAACAGGAGAGGACCCCAATCATCAACCTCTTCAACGAAAGAGAAAAAATGAAGTGCAGAAGAAGTGAGGCGAGGAAGGGACAGAAGGGAAAATACATTCAATAACAGACAGTTAATGAGCTCTTAAAGGGGGGATGAGAGGAAGAAAGAATGAAATTAGTGACAGTTCAGGAGTGAAAGTTTGGCCTTGAAATTTCCTGTGATGTGCATTTTTGCTACTATAGCAACAGTGAAACAGGGGAATCCATATAATGAAAGGTACATTAAATGCTTGCCCGTAGCTGCTGATAATGCAGGATATGAAGGAAAACGTAAAGCTTTGAACTGAAACAGAAACTAAAGATGTAAATTTTTTTACTCTGTTATTATACAGGATCCTAACATGTACAGGGTACTAGTTCGAAAAAAATTACCAAACAGATCAACAATGTCAGTCCGTACATTTTAGTTAACAAGGATACCGAGAATTTAAACACACCTATGGTTACCTGGCGAAGGCCTTTAGCATTGAAAAGGAGATTGCGCACAATTCTATGGGTTCCTTTCTCTCCAGATAAATAACCATATGCATATCGACCTTCAAACTTCAACTGTAAGCTGATTTAATCCCAGCCTCTTCTCCAGGAGACTTCTCAACTACCTTGGGTTCTGACCGCTGCTTCTCTCCCCATCTCACATACATCCTGAGAAGCATGTCAGCCCAATCCTGCACTGGAATTCATCAAAATATTCACAAAGTAAAACAAGATTTATATCATCAATCTTTATCTAAAAACGATAGACCACATCTATTCAAATCCAAAATTCTGACATGATACACTATAAAAAGAACAAATTGCATGCAATACTGATTAAAATTGGGACCTGAAGGAGGATCCTCAAAGATATTAACTTGGAAATCCCAAGTCATGCATAACAGTTGTAGTAACTACTTTTTGAAGTGGCATAGGCTACCTGGGAGGTAATAAGTATGCTCCCATATAAAGACACTTGCGATATACTTTTATTAAAGAATTGGGTCACTCTAACAGAACTAATCTCCAAGACAGTCAAGTTGGGGCTTGCTTAGTAGTGGAAAAGTGCTTTCTGTTTTTCCTTTTACAGTTTTAATTTTCCATCAGAAAATCAGAAAACCAGAAAGCATTCTCTTGAGTTGTAAAAATATCCAGTGCAGTGATGGTAGTTGAGAAAATGTGGTGGGTTGGAGTGGCAATGCTAGTTGGGTGAGCTGAGCAGTAACAAAAACGGTGGTAAAGATGTGGGCTGGTGGTTCACATGAAACTTCCATTTTGGAAAACAGACAGAAAATGCAACTCACTTACTAAGGAATAAGGAAATTGACTTTTTAGGGTTTTCTTTTTCAACTTCCTATATTGGAGTGGAAAACTAGAAAATAGAGGTTTCATAAGGAAAGGCAGTTCGTTTTGAGTATTTTCCCATCACAGAACAGGCCTTAACTGCTGTGTTCCTTCAGTCCCTTGTGAATGCCATCCAGTTTTTGTTAGCTCATTGTTAGTTGATGATATACACAGTTATGAAGAAATACAAAGATGTCTTCTCTCCAAAAATGATTCCCTTTCACAATGATTTACAACATACTAATATCTTAATTGCTCACTAAACCATGTGCACATTTGACATTTCCAGGTAATAGATGTTTAAGTGCATTGGGAAATTTTCTTTTTGGTGAACTATGGCTGAATACCTGAAAAGAAAGAAAGACATTGGATTGAAAATAACCTAATCCCACAATTTATTTGATGTTGATGTGTGATGGTACGCAAGGAAACATACAATGCTCAACCCTGTTACAGTGTTCTATAATTTTGGTGATGGGAGATGGTTGTTTATATTTCCACTTGGTAGGAGACTAGGAGCTATGATGAATCCGAATACTGTCAGTTCATAGGTGTGTTTTTCTTCATTAAGTTACGGTTTGTAGCAAGAGATAAACAATTAATTTGAAGCTAATTACAAACCTGTTGTCAACTAGGTCCAGTTAATTTATAGGAATCCAATTATAAAAAAAAAAAAAAAAAAAAAAAAAAAAAAAAAAAAAAAAACAAACAAACAAACAAACAAACAAACAAAACTTGAAAATTGAAGTCCTTACATCACATTCAGTATTAGTATATTACCTGTGCATCAGTGCCCCCTGCACCAGCTGTAATGGTAATAACAGCACCTTCTTTATCGTAGGCCCAGATAGAAGCTGAGTCAGCTCAAAAAGATCCAATGCTTTGTTCAATTCCTTAATTATACCAGCAGCTTTCTTCAAGAAGCCCTGTATCAATGGAGTTCCATCTCCTCAGTAAGGTTAATTATTGTTTCTGCATCACCAACCTGCAAATGTGAAAAATTCAAATTTAACATAATCTATGCGTTCCACTGCATAAATCAAGCTACTAAAATATTATATTCAAATTTGATTCAAATTCATCAGCAAAAAGCCCCATAAACCTGTACAAATAGATAGAGTGAGACTTATGAAAAGAAGAAGATATACGATTGATGCATTCAATATTGAAAATATTTCCACAAGACAAATATTGTCACTTCAGTGCTGCTAATCTCCAAAATATTTCCACAACGGCATACCACACAGGTCCAGTCTTGAATGAGACAGTCCAATCTATCCTATACTACACCCAATTTACTTCCTGACTAGTTGATATCACCCACCTCCACTACCATATTACTTATCCTTGCACTCATTTTCTTATGTGTTGTCAATCAGATATTTAATGTTTTGAAGATTGCAATGTTCTCCAGAGAAATGTCACGAACTGTTTATTTCCAAGTTTTAGGGGTCTGGTAGGTGAAACAAGGAAACAGAAAGATTCCAGGAGACCATATTTTGCTCTCAAAAATTATGGATATTAGTTTCTGTAAAATGCAAATTTTCCTTACCAAAATAAGTAGACCAGATCGAAGCAAGATATAAATCCCTAGAAGAATCCTTACTATTGTTTGCACTTGGTGTAAAGAAGTAGGGACCTTTTCATACTTAACCATTGTCTATGTTGCCAATGAAACCTTACTGGAAGAAAAATACTTAAGCTGATCTTTATCCATTTCTCAACATAATTTTGCATACCATTTATAAGCAGAAATAGATGGTCCAAAATGTACTCCGTAAATTATAAAGGTATGGATAAGAGCAAAAAAAAAGTTACATTGCAATAAATAAGGGCCATTGACATTGAGTAGGTCCTATTTTATGTACTATGTTCTTCTGCAAGGACATCAAATGTTGGTGTGAACCAGGCAAATTCAATTGAGTGTACAAGCATAAAAGGGGAATTTTGCAGCAGAAATTAAGCATTGATCAACATTGAAGTGTTCCTTTTGACACAGTTCAACTGTAGGTTTCCTTATGTTTTGGACAGAAAACCATGCAAGCTAGTGGGTCCTTGCTCAGTATGAAGTTACGGTACTTCAGTTAGAATTGACAGAGCAAAGGGATGAGAAGTTCAAACCTGTGTCATGAAGTCATTGAGAAGCTTTAATTTTTCTTTGGCATCAGTCAAACCCTGAAGTGTCTGTTGAGCTCTAGCACGATCGTCCCAGAGAGCAGTATCTGCTGCTGCTGCTTCTAGAGCTGCAATGTCTCCTTCCAGTTGCTGCAGCCCCGCAGCAGCCCTAATTTCTTCGACTCGTTGTGAGACAACCTCGACATCCTTTCTCAAAATATAGAAATCTGTTATCCAACCATCAAAGCATTTGAGACATACTAGTAGATCACAACACATGTAAATAGAACAATTATACAGATAAGGTAGTTAGAATAGCGTAGCTACCTTGCATAGCCCATTCCCTTGTCCCTGTTTCACTGCTGCTGACTGCATCCACCTCAGGTGTCGCACCTTCATTTGAACCATACATCACATTATTCCATACTAATATTGAACTAGTAATAATAAACAAGAAGAAGAAGACCTAATGATGCATCCATTACACAACTGAAAATTAATATGGTAATTTGTGTTTTTTTATGAGCTCTATAGTCTATACTGTCAAACTAAACATAATTGTAATGAAATAAAATTCAGTTAATTAATTGAAGCAGCATGTTATAGAGAAAATTCACAAGATACTTACGAGCAGTTGGAGAAGAAGCATTGAAATGGAGCGCGGAACTGGAAGAACAACCCGAATCGTTGCTGGGACCAATGAATAGTGGTTTCTGTGAATTGAAGTGAAATTGGGAATGATGCAATTGTATAACGCTGTTGGAAGATGTTTTTACGTTTGTAGTTTTAGCGAAAGGGCCTCTTCTGAAGTCATGGACCGGCGGCCGCACATGCGGCGGTGCTAAACTGTGCACCACCATACTATCCATCACCGGCGGAAGCTCTCGGCAAATATATGCAGACCACACATAGACGCTACTCGCTGGGAGTGAAATGGATAACAATCCACCTTTTTTTTTTACTTGAATGGCAAAATGAATTACTCCGTACCATATTAAAATTACAGTACCCAGAGCCAGATTTATCATAAATAACAATAGGAAATGTAACCCGGGGTATGCAAATTTCGGTTAAAATTCGATTAACTGTTCTTTAATTGAAAATTTTTTATTCGATTAATGATTAAAGAATTTGTAAAAAAAAAATTTAATGATTAATTTGGTTCGAAATTATTAGTTAACTTAAATTTTAAATATAGATATATAAATAATTAAATATATATGATGTTTGAACTTTATAATTTGTGCTTTTATGTTTATAGTGTTGTTATAGTATTATATTTATATATTTTTTTTATGGATTTATTATTATAGTTATTGTTTTAAATGAATTTATTATTATAGGTATTATTTTAAAAAAAGTTAAAACTTTCGTTAACCGCCCGATTAATCGGGAAAAAAAACGGCTCAGTTAATTCAGTAATACAAAGTTCGGTTCGATTAGATTAAGGGTTAAACTTTTAAAAACTTCGGTTAAAACACCGTTGTTTTTGTTGGGTAGAAAATTTTTCACTAATTCCATTTTGCTTTAATATAGATAGAGATAGAGATTATAGCAAAATTTCACTTCAAGAGCACAAACATTTTTCATTAGTATCATTCGGAAAACAGTTAAATATGTCCTCAACCCAATTAAGTCCACTGAGAGTCAAAATTTAATATTTTTTGTTACTAAATTAACAGTCTGACCAACTTGGTCCTGGAGGGTTGCTGTTGCTGTTGCCTGTTGTTTTAAATAAGAAATAAAGTTCAAATTGGTCACTAAACGTAACCTGAAAATTCAATTAGGCCACTGAACAAAAAACAAAAGTGCAATTAGGCCACTGAACACTCCAAATGTATGCAATTTCATCTGATAACATGTTACAATCAATTTTAGCAGGTTATCTACTCATGTGACAGCTGAGTTGACATTTTTAATAATAAATAAATAATAATAATAAAAACAACGGGATGGTCGGCGGCGACCCGTCGTTTTATTTTTATTTTTATTTTTTATTTAATTTTTTCATTTTGTTTACATTTATTATTAAAATTTACTAATAACCTGCTAAAATTGATGGTAACCTGTTATTCAGTGAAATTACATATATCTGAAGTGTTCAGTGATCTAATTGTACTTTTTTTTTTTATTGTTCAGTAACAGAATTACATTTCCAGATTATATTTAGTGGTCAATTTAAACCTTATTCCTAATTTTTATGTCTATTTTTTTTTTTGGTAAAAAAAACCCGTTAAGACGGTAAAGGAGCCGAAATTTTTATTGTCTATAATGGTGTGTAATTTACCACTGCCTTACCGCTTCACCCATAGAAAACCGATTATTCACTTTATAATTTTAATAAAATTATATTAATTTAATTAATAAATTTTACTACACCCCCAACATACAGAGATTTTGTTTTTGTTTTATAATTATACTCTATTGGAAGTGCTAGCTAGCCTGATTGTAGTTGTCATCAGTGAAGTCTTTGTACAAGAACTGTGGATGATTTCATTGAATAATCCAGAAACATGAGGTTGTTCTATGATGCATATATGATTATATGTACTGTCATGCTTTTACTTTCTTTCTTTATCAGACGATAAAAGTTAGTTTTGTGGCTAGTAAAACGTTGTTATCATCCTAACTTTCTAAGTAAACATTAATGTTGTTTGTGACTAAATAAGCTTTGTGCACTTCTGAGTTCTAACCCGGTATGATTTACTTAAATTAGCACACAAATGATTGAGGTATAAATGATAATAAAGTATATTAGAATATAATTAATTTAAGACTGCTATTTTAAGTATATCATTATAATAATTACTTATAGGCTAAATATTTTATCTCTTCGTTGAAATCGTTTTATAGTTAATAAAATTTAAACTTTCATGACAATTTAAAATATGGGAAGTTACATTGTTTACTTGAAAAAGTTTAGATCAACTAAGAATGAGATTTCTAGAAATGTGAACATTTTATTTTTAGAACAATTTATTTTTAAGAATATGGGAAGTTACATTGTAATGCAATGTCGTGATATTGCTAGTGACATTAGGAATGTGTCTATTCGCCATGTCAAGCGGTCAGCGAATCATGTGACTCATGTGTCGGCACATGTACCTTGTTCTTCGTCATCCTAGGGTCATGATTGTCTGTTCCACCACCATGTATTTCTCATTTGTTTGATTATTAATGCATTTGAGTGGACCTGTTCAAAAAAAAAAATGTTCGGTAAATTTAGTTATTTGAATAAGATGATAAGTGTAAATGACATTTTTATAAATTTATATATTCAAAATTTAACTAGTGCATACCATTGCAATATAAGTGTAGGTTATATATATAATATAATATATATATATATATATATATATATATAGTACGGCTTATATCATATATATATACTTAAATTTTCATTGTCAGTAATAATACTGTTAATATCTTGAAAATCATCTTGAGGTCCAGGATCTAGAAGATGGACGGCTATTGCCATCTCAAACAATCGGTGGCCTCGTTATAGACGACCATAGCCGTCGTGGTGCTTGGATTGCACCGGTTGTCCGGCGAGGACAACCGATACTG
>VALG01000257.1:0-16039 GCA_009835305.1 Ipomoea purpurea
TTATTTATTTATGTCACAGTATATTCTTGTATATAGTTGTTATTTATAATTTAGTCTTAACTCCTAGTCTATTTTAAATATATAATGTAGATGTGAATAGATTAATAATTATGGGAAAGTCATTCATTCCTCAATTGATACATCTGTAATTTGTCCTATCCTTGAGATTCTGAATACGAGAATTATCACTCATCTGTACAATTATAGCGATATAGGTTAATATTCCTCTCTCATTTCTCAATCCAGAAAGAGGCGAGGAGAGGGTCAATGCGGTAAAATGCACGGTGACCTTGCTAGCAACCTAATAACAACCACAACAAACACAAAAGAAAAATTATAAAGCTCCCAATCACTCCCCACCACATTAAATTCCCTATCTCAATTTAAGGCACAAATCACTTTGTGTTCCATTAAAACTCACCACACACAACTTTCTCTTACTGGCGTAAATCAATTATAATATATAATAATAGATATAATATATATATATATATATATATAATAATAATATAAAATAATCCCTTTCTATGGGGCCAAAGGATTTACTCGGACATTCCCGTTAATGGCGAGACTGACGATGTCCTCTCGAGAAGTCAATCGCCTCTCATCCGACCTACCGATTAGGCGGTTACAGTGCATAGGAACTGAGTCCACCACCATAATGAAAGCCGTCAAATACCTGGACACTCCCCTAATAATATGAGATGGTACATAACAGGGAAGAATATTTGGCTTCGATATATTCCTTTTTCTATTTGCTTGGTTCTAGTTATCGTTTGCCCTGTTCTGAGTTGTAATGAGGCTGTATTGTATGCGTCTGTATTGCGTTCAATTTACCTGAATCGCAGTCTAATAAGCAGTTAAGTATAATACAATATTTATTAGATATCTCTTCAGACATACTCCCTGCTCTCTCACCCACGCACGTCAGCTATAATCAGTAACATCATTAATCTCTCACCATCCTCAGCCAATAATCTTCACTCAGCTGCCAACCTAGTCAAAGAGAGAATAACAGTACAACATTCGACATAATCAGTACAACTAAAATCAAGGCCGGGCCATTGCATATCGTAGTGCGTAGTAAGAAAACCAATATGCAGTTTACGGAACAGGAAACAGCCTCGACTTCCCCATCGATGACGAGCGTGCATAATCTCTACATAATGTTTTATCCGTGGGTCATTCGCCTGGACTTACTATTCCATCATACACATGGCATCTTCTCATTGCGGCGTCAGGTGTAACCCGTGTTATCGCCGCCTTCAAATCCGGCATTATATATATTAATTAAGATCAGTATGAATTAATTAAATATATATAATAGAATTTAAATAATAATGTATTAGTATTAACCTTTTATTAATTAGTAAAATAGGTCCTCACCAATAAACCACAGCCAACCTGCATAAGGACCATTGCCGGATAATATCAAAGAATTACTGAAGACCTGTATCAAGTCATAAATATAAGGGAAAGATATAATTTGTCGCTCATATCTTTGAACTATAGGTCAGACTTATAATTAATTAGGTATTGGTATATACCCTCTTTCATATACTAATGGTCACTATCGAGGACCGCATTAACTGTCTAAATAGCGAGAGAGAGAGAGCGCACCTCTCTATAAAATAACCTATAAATCCTCTGATAACGGAGAAGACAGCAATTAGTAAAAGTTATATCCTTTACGATAATAACTAACAGTAAGACCATCCAGATAGAGATATATCGAAATTTTATCGGATTCGAATTAGGTTCAAACACGAACTTGATGCCATACGGTTATAGGGTATTGCCACACCCTGATTTCATCACTAAACACAAGCCACATACAATCCACTTTCGTACATCACACAAAATACGAGATCTTGATAAGAATCCCCTTAAGAGAAAATTCCTCACATCTTACAATGAATAAAGATATTATAAAAGAAACAGACTATCATATTGCAGACCTAATGAAATAGTCACCCTTAAGTTCACAACGAGTTCACAAATATTGGCAAAGAAGTCTTATAGCAAGAGAGAAGCCTTACATATACTTGTCTAAGATGTGTACAACAAACCACATGTCTATTCAAATATACTTGCTACATTCTGTGTTTTGTCTCATACTACGATAGATGGGGATCCATGGATCCACACATGGTCCACCACCCTATGTTAGGTTGTAAGTGTACACTCAATACATGATATAATGGTGTATTTATCGTTAGGAAATATATGATATCGATCGACTCATATGAAAATTAAGAATGATATATAAACAAACTTTCATATATTTGTGTGAATGTTGAGAATTATCAGAATACAGAGAATATTAACTTCAAGATTAGAGACGCAATATGCTTTATGATACTAAATAAATCTATTGTAGAATACTTGAATATGAGACATAGATTTTCTTGATATTCCCATAGGAAGTTTCGTTCGGAATGATTATACGCTCCCATTTTGTGATCTTATAATTGAGTTTTACTTTGATGACAAAATAGGAATAGGTATCTTTTGCATATTGTTGAAAATAGATTTATTGTTTAGCTTGTAATCGTGTCAGATCTAATAGATGGCATATACTAAGATATTCTTGACCACATGTCTCTAAGAAGAACTCTAGTCAATGTATATGAGATAATGAACTTTGAATGTTCAATATTCAATTAATGTACTTGTAGTTATGTAATTGAAAGAGACTTGATTAGATAAGCCCTATTATAGACATGAAATGAAAACTTACTGAGTTATCAACTGTATACTGATGTTATATTCTTTGGAATTATCAGGAGATGGAAAGAAATCGACGAAATATGCTTGAGGAAATAAACATAGTCTCAACATCACAATATGGAGATGTGTATAATTGTGTTATTGAGTTTCAAAGAAATGAACATGATAAACTGTAGTGGTTTAGTGTATTCTATAATATACCTGATACTTTAGTTTGTGTTGTAATGAAACTACAATGTATAACCTAAAATATGAATTGAAACTAGAATAACACGTTTCACGGATATTTTGAGCGTATATTGTCCAATTGAAACTGTAGTTGAATTAGAATTATAATTTAGTGGTGTTGTAATAAGACTAATAGTGTGTATAAAATGAAATTCAATAACAGGTCTCAATGTAATAAGACTATTGTATGTATAATGTCAAATGAAACTGTAGTTGAATAAATGAAAACTTTATTTGTGCTAAAATTAAAATGTAATGTATATAAAATGAAACTGAATATGTATACAAACGGAATAATTATACGGAACGAGTGCAGTTTCTTTTCATTAAAAACGACGACACGTTTTGGACCTTGTTCCACAGTAAAATTTGCCTAAGGATTCCTAGGGAATAGGTTTATTAGGACTAGTATTTGAATTAAGATTAATACTAGCTTATGTCGTGCAGTTCAATTGAGAAAGTAGGAAAGATATTTGGTTTGGGTTTTAATGGGTTGTGATGTAGTTCTTGGAGACTAGGGGTGTTAGCGAACGAGAGTTTCAGTAAACTAATCGTGTTTGGTGTTCAGTAAATGTTTATTTATTAAGGTAAATGAATATAAATGAACAAATTTTAAAGCTCGGTTTATAAACGAACAGAGTATGAACGATTGTAGGTTTATTTGTTAACAGCACGTGAACAAGCTCGTTTGTGTTCGTTTAATAATGTTCATGAACAGGCTCGTTTAGTGTTTATTTAATAATGTTCACAAAGTAATTTAATATATATATAATATATATATATATATATTATATATATATATATAATTATATTATATATAGCCGAGAAGAGAGAGAGAGGTGATCAAGTGCAAGCCATGTTGTTAGGTGTGGTCATATGGTCAATTACCAGACATTAGATTAGATAGATCCAATGAATCACATTAATTGCCAACGGAATATAGTCCGCGCGATTTTCCGTTGCGATTCGCGATTTTTCTTGTAGTGTAGCTACTGCCGTTAGATTAAACTGATTCAACCATATAGATACGACCACACCGCCACACTAATGACATGACCACATATGAGCGCCTTTATATATATATAATATATATATATATATATATATATATATATATATTATATTATATATATATATATATATAATATATATATATATATATATATATATATATATATATATAGTGTTTTTAATGAGATAGATGGCCCAATATTTTTCAATAAGTACTTTCGTATATCAAGGCAGAATTATATTAGAACTGTTCATGCATAAATAATTGATGTTGAATTTGCGTATTTAAATAGTTAATTCTAAGTTTACAAATGCAAGATAATATAGTTAAGATTGATTATAATTGTCAATAAAATAATTGTATAGGTATGGTTGAAACCAAATACGGACATAAGGGAGACCAAATAAAAATTAGAGCATACAAATTTTAAATATATACTAATATTGAAGAGCTAATTGTTGATTGTCAAACAAGGACATTACGAGCTAGTTTTTTCACTTCAATTTGTTGTGTAATTTGAATAGTCTTTTTGTAAATAAATCCCCCAAGTAGTTAATATGATTGGATTAATAATATTTTTTATTTTTTATTTTTAAAAAATTATTATTATTATTATTATTATTATTAAATTTATTTATAATATATATTAATTATTATTATTATGTATAACCTTAGGTCATTTTACATGTTAATCTAAAAGTTAATTTTTTTTAAATATCTTTTTTACAACCGGTTGATATAATTTGCTGTCAAATCCACTAATATAACGCTAACGCTAACCGCTAACTACTGATTGTCAAACAAGACATTACGAGAGTAGTTCTCACTTCAATTTGTTGTGTGATTTGAATACTCTCTTTGTCAACAAATTTTCTAAAGTAGTTAATATGATTGGCTTTATTAATTATATTTTTTAATTTTTTCATGGTATTAATAAAATAACTTGGTAGATAAATATATAACATTATTTTATATTATAACTTTGATATTTAATTAAAAAAAATAGTGCAAAAAAAGATAATAGACAAATGTAGTGAATATACATCAATTGAGTGAATTTGGATGAATAGATTTTTACATTGGAGAAAAAAAGAAATAGATAATATAATCAAAATCTATTTCTTTACATTAATAATGATAATAAATAATCTTTTTTTTAATAAAGACAATTGTAGACAATGCCTACCGGCGAATATAATCAATTGACCCCGCAATTTGCAATGTTCAAAGAATCTCCATAAATATATTGCCGAGAAAATACAAGACAAAAAAGAGAGAAAAAAAAAAAAAGAAAATAACTAATGAATTATTTCTCCTTAGTTTAATTTATTGAGGATAGTTGATGATATTCGGTTTTTTATGAATAAAAACACTTGTCAGATGCTAGCTGTATAATGTATTATTTTTGTTGTAACGTGCTAAATTAATTATTTAATTTAATAAAAGTAAAAATAGAAAAGCTACGTAGTACTATAAAGCCATTGTCGTACTTTTGTCAGGTGTGGATCATCAATGGGAGGTTTGAATTGGTCGAACTTAAAACCTTTCCTTATCTGAAATCAATAAATACGGAATGAACCAGTTGGATGCAATAGAGAGTCAAGATGTAACGAAGAACTAAAGATTACATATTTAACGATAATCATATTCATTAGGTATTAGATTCTTCAAGAAAAAAATTAAATCTGATCAATCCACCATTCATTTGATTAAAAACTTGACCCGCCATTTTTTCATACCCATTTATAGGCCTAACTCTCCTTGGCGCTCTTGATTAGTATATACATATACTAGATTACTTATATGCTCCATAGTATATATATATATATATATATATATTTATATTATATATATATACATATATATAACTATATATATATAAGAATAATTATAATATATACTATATATATATATATATACCTATATATATCATATATATATAATATATATATTTTTCTACCCGGGCAATGAAGTAATCTTAGCCATCTCATTTGATTTTAGGTTTGCTTCTTGTCTTCTTCTTCTATTCCTCACTCTCGCACCCACCCACGGCACCATCTCATACTCTCGCTCGCAAAGTGGCCGCAGCCACCAGCGACCTCGTTTGCGCCTCTCCTTTCCAGCTACTATAGCTCTCCCATAGTCCATAGTCATATCTTGGACCGTCGTCTCCTCCATTCCAGCAACTACCCCTCAGGTAAAGATTGATCTATTTGAAAAGATGATTATCATTAGGTTGTATGTACTTGATATATTTGAAAGCTTTGAATGATTTGTTGGAGGATAAAAGTGTAATATCCTCCGTTCCTTCTATTATTTTTTCCCTTACTTCTTATATCCAGTGTATCGCGTCTTCCCATTCTTCATCATCAATAATATAATTTTCTTCTTCAATCTGCCTTCTCTGCTTCTCATTCATCATGTAGTCCTATTCCACATGATTTGATCTAAACTTCCTGGCAAATCTGTAGCTGCTAACATTGACCAAGTGGATGACATAAATTTGTAATGCAATCTTAGCAGCTCTTTTTTTTTTTTTTTTTCTTCTCCTATTTGTTTTTCTAATTTTCCTTTCTTTGATGACCACTAGGAGAGAATGGGTCGAGAAGGCTTCTAGGTAAGGTTTATGTTATCATGTTGAATGAATAAGTTTTTTTTTTTTTTTTTTTTTTTTAAATTCTGAAACTATTTAGGTGGTTATTATTCAATCATTGTTCTTATGTTAAGTAATTTGTTATGTATTGTGCTATATATGAATAGCTAGGTAAATATACTGTTTTTTTCTAGTATTTTGAAAGCTAAGAAAGAGATTAGAATTCTCGTTTTTATACGTCATTAAGTTTATTGTGCTTAAGGTTCAATACTTTGTATTAACTTACAATAAATCTTGTCCATCCAGGATCTCCTTGCATGCCAGTTCTTTCAATCATCGAAGCTTTAGAAACACATACGTATTTTTAAATTTTTTTACTATTTTTTATACAGATTATTGAGTTTTGCTTCACTCTAGAGCTAGTATGCCACTTTGACATTGTATTTGTGTGTTTATTTGTTCTTTGAATTTTCTTGTTAAGATTGTTGGACAACTGGACAAGATGAAGAAGAACAATATAACATATTGTACTATGTCAATATCGTAGTATTCTGCATTCTCTTCTTCTTTTTTTTCATTGTAGAAAGAATATTGTATACATTTTTTTAATTACTTGTTTGTATTGTTTATATAGTTATAGGCTTACGAAGGTACAACACGTACAATTGATGAATATTCAAGTCCAAGTGTTGGTTCTTCAACAGTACCTATTGAGATAGTAGAAGGAAATCCAACATACAAATGTTGAAAATCATAGGATTTGAAGGTGAGATGAAAAGGATGTTAGCAAAAGAAGTTGAAGAAGTGGAATGAGAATGTGAACCTTATAAAAAGAAGTAAAGGAAAAAATCATCACTTATTTGGCAAGAAATGACAGTGGTGGGACTTGAGAAAGGGGAAGAAAGAGTGCAATGCAATCATTGTAACTTGAATTTGAAAAACAAAAAGAATTGCACAACCACACAATATATAAAAGGCATTTAAATAATTGCATAAAACGCATAATCAATCTTTAAAGAAAATGAACATTTGTGTTGTTCCATCGACACAAAAACAAGAGAGTATTAGTGGTGTTCAGAGTTGGAAGTATGATCAAGCAAAGATGAGAGGTTTGTAACACCCCCTAAAACACATGCTATAAAAAGCCTTAACACATGCAGATAACACAACTAAACAACTAGCACAGCGGAGGACTAAAAGATAACTAGATAAACATAAATCCAAGTCATGGGGTGTTATGCCACGTTCACCAACAAGAATGAACGCCACGGCAATATCTGCATTGTTTACAACTAACCAAAGTCTCAAAAGTCTACAACTAGATCGGCACACAGGCCATAAAACAAACGTGAGAAGCTATGCTAACAGGCACTAGACTGTGCACTCGCATAGACATCACCTGAAAGAACACAATAAAAATGGACGACGCCCGGTCAGCGAATAATGCTGGTAAACCCACCAATACATGTGAAATAACATACATACAGTAAGGTATAAGTTTGTAAAACCTATTTCGAAACGGAATATATATATGTATATATAATATTATATATTATATATATTATATATATATATATATATGTGTGTGTGTGTGTTGTGTGTGTGTGTGTGTGTTGTGTGGACAAGTATATTATAAAGGACTGTGAGGACAAATATAGTGTGTGCCATTAGCCGGTATGTCCGTGTGCATGGCCGAATGTAGTCGTGTGCCACAGTTTGTATGTCGCGTGTTAGATTTGTTAATTTATAGAGCCTGGGTTCGAAACCTGATGTTACATTTATTTCTTGTGTGCCATTATGTATTAAGTTTGTGCCTGGTATTAATTTGTTGTGTGCCCATTATTTGTCCTCACAGTCCTCTATATATTGTTGTCCTCATTTGAACTCCAACCCTTATATATTATATATATTATAATATAGGAGGGGTGGACGACCGAAAGGAAAGAGGAAGGAGGAGAGACTAACCGACCACAAAATCGAAACTTGACTTGAAAATTCGGGAGAGCACTTTGTGACTTGGGAGAGCTTGAGAGTTTTTTTTTGTGGTGATACGTATGGTGGTGGCCGAAAATGAGGGGGTTTGGGGGGTTAAATAGTGTTGGGAGAGTAAAGGGGGGAGAGAGGAGGGAAAAAGGTTGACTAAATTTTGAGATTCAAAAAAGGTTGGAAAGAGAGAGAATTGATGGTGATGGTGGAGGGAAAGTTGGTTGAATTTAATAGGTAAGGGTTTTCTTATAGGGGAGTGTTGCACTTTTGTAGGGATTCCTAGTTCATCTGAAAAGAGTTTTTGCGGAGGAAGAATTTTATCTGCGTTATAATTCTTGGATGGGATCGGCTAAAATTTAGAGCTCGGAAATTTTCCACCTGGGGCTCGGGTCGGCGCACGAATACTCTCATTCGTTGACTTCCACTCGCAACAAAGAGAGTGGGGGACTTATGACGGATATATTATCCCCACGACCCGACCCGACTCGGGATAGCAACACGGACCTGGAACACCACGTTGGAGCCCAAAAAGCAACACGGACTCGGAGCACCACGTTGGAGCCCAAAAGCACCCGGCCCACGGCACCGTAGAGGTGCCCCGACCCGACCTGAGTTACATGGGGCTCGGGTTGGATGGCAAGACCCTACCCGAGCTCGGCCCATAGGGGCTCGGGTACGGGAGCTCGGCACCACTCGAACTCAGGACTCGACACAACCCGGTCCGCTCGAGTCCCCGGTCAAAGTCCCCCGATTTAGGGGGAGGCGGTTGGGGGGTTTACCTTATATAAAAGCCCCCGTCCCTGTCCTAACAAGGGACATTCTATCTACTTACTATTCTACACACTTTGTCTTACTAAATCCTTGTAATAGCCAATTCTACAACATTTAATATAATATACGGTCTCACGGCATTTTACGACATCATTCTATATTATTTATTTCTTATTCGTATTACGTTTCTTATCGCGAATTTATTGATTCACGTCCACCCAAGTTAATTAAATCCATCATATATATATATATATATATATAATATATATATATATATATATATATATATATATAATATATATATCTATATATGTTATTGTAATTTGTGTTTTAATTCAATTGTTAATTTTTAAAAGATTGAACCGTTCTTATTTATATTTATTTATTTTTATAAGGGATAAATGGAAAATTGCTTGCTACTTCACACCTAAGGCAAGGATTTTCCTACCAGATGGCAAAAAATATTGGTTTCTTTATCTTTTTAAGCCTAAGAGAATACATCTATAATTTTTTGTTACCTACCCTACCAAGAACAAAATCTTATTGCAGTTGGAATTACATAATTGTTTTAGCTCTCAATTTAACCCCAAAAATTTTAAGCACATATATAACAAGAAGAAGAAGTAAATTTTACATTCATTTATAAGTCAATTAGTTAGAACAATCTCACATTTCAATCAAGTGCTGACTTAAGATAATTTAACATTCATTAACCAAATGCCAGTTATTAAGAGTATAATATGAAGATAATATTCAGATGACAAAACAGAAAAGTAAAGAATCACAAACCAAACACAGGATAATTACATGACACACTAACCGTTTTCGTTGAGTTGATAACTCAACAGACATTCTGTTCACACGGCTAACCGTGGATCAACTGCTCCACTGGCATTGCCTTCCCCGGTTAGAATTTGATCTGGATCCTGGAGAAACATACTATGTCATTTCTAGCATCCAATTATTATTCCTTTAAATATAATATTAATAATAATAATAATAATAATATATAATAATATAATAATAATAATAAAAAAGAGAGATTCTATGTAAACACCTCAATTCCCCATTTGATGTAATCTGGCGACTCACAAGCCTTGTACTCATCAACAAAGACTCTCAATAACATCTCTAGATTCATCAAATTTCTGATAGATCATTGTCCTGCAAATGTTTCCCCATGATTATAAGTTACAACATGTCCAAACAAATACTTTTCCTTTGGTCCCATTTTACCTACTCATTGATCAAACCAACTCTTTCTTCTTTGCTAATTTTCTTATTATTTTTTAAATTTTGAGTCTGTGTTAAATAATATTTTTAAGAGAAAATTTCAATTTTGGTCCACTGACTATTGGAGGTGTGTTAATTGCAACACTTGACTTTCAAAAATGTTAATTTAGTTCCTTGACTATGCAATTTCTATCAATTTTGTCACGTCGGCCAAATTGCTGGCCAAATCTCACCGGAAAAATTTAATAGGTCAAATAATGAAGGTATTTTAGTCATTTTACCTATTTCCTTTCTTCTCCGATGAGCTTCTCCATTTCCGACAGCGTTCTTCTCTATTTCCGATGACTTTCGTTGTTCTCAAACACAGTTCCATCACAGCGCGAAAAGTACATACAAACCAGACAGGGGGCAACGGGGAATTAAAATCTCACCTGGTCAACATCATCAGAATCATTGTGGCTGCTCTTTCTCTTCATCCTCATCCTCGTCAAGAATATCAAAGGGGTTTCTTCGAGAAGCAGAGGAAGATTCGGGGGATTCAGCGCTCATGTTATATGAAAAGGGGTTTCTTTGAACCAATGTTATATGAAAAGAACCTTACATAGTTACATCAAACAACACTTAAAATTATGGTTCTCTGTAACAAGAACTCATGGTTGTGGATAATTGGTTTAATTGACAGTTTCTTTAATAGCTACAAAAATCCCCAAAACGCAAAATCCTAGCTCATTAACTCGCAACCGAAGTCGAGAATCAAATTACTATTCAGTAGTTGCTACGACTTAAAAAAGATACATTTGCAGCGTGAAGAAAAATCGCAAGCACAAGCGCATAATATTCGGAAACAATGGATTTATTAGCGATGAGGATGGAGGGTGCTGCTTTTCTGTCTGTCCCCTTTTTCCCGCAGAATCAGATGCCAAAAATTCAAGATTCAAGAAAAATGTTGTAAGAAAGTCGCCGGAAATAAAGAAGAACGCCGCGGAAATGGAGAAGATCATCGGAGAAGAAAGAAAATAGGTAAAATGACTAAAATACCCTCATTATTTGACCTATTAAATTTTTCCGGTGAGATTTGGCCGGCGTGACCAAAATTGATAGAAATTGCATAGTCAAAGTACTAAATTAACATTTTTGAAAGTCAAGTGTTGCAATTAACACACCTCCAATAGTCAGTGGACCAAAATTGAAATTTTCTCTATTTTTAATGTAGTTTCTAATTATATAAATTTTATATACAAATATTAAACTTGTAATATTATGAAAAATTGAATTGTAAATAACTTCAGTCAAACCTCGTTAATTTAACTAAACACACATACAGTGGGACGGTGGGAATTATCAATTTCCATATTGCAAGCAAGGCGGATCCAGAGGGTGGGGGTGGGGCAATGGGAGCAGTTGCCCCCCTCCCCCACCCGCATTATATGTGTATGTGTGTATATATATATAGTATGACAACAACTTATGTGAGACCGTATCACGGATCCTTGTCCGTGAGATAGGTTGGGTCAAGATGAAAATGCAATACTTATACTGGAAATGTAATACTATCTGGAATAAAGTATTTTGTTACTTATAAGAAAAATTATAATACTTTTGAAGAAAAATGTAATACTTTAACATTTTGATTTAAAAGTATTACTCAGTCTATCCCATTTTACCAGTCTTGTTTACTATTTCATTGGTCAAACCAACTCTTTCTTCATTGCTTATTTTCTTTAGTAATTTTTAATTATTTTTAAATTTGATTTTTTTGCGTTTAATATAGTACTTTTAATGTAGTTTCTAAATATATAAATTTTATATACTAATACAAAACTTATATGAAAAATTGAATTAAAAATAACTTCAGTCAGCCTCGTTAACTGAACAAGACAAACAAAATGAGACGGAGGGAGTACATTTTTCTTCAAAAGTACTACATTTCCCTTATAAGTAACAAACACAGAAACACTTTATTTCTCATTAGTATCATAGTTATCAAGGCGGACTTTCTAGGCAAGATGTCACCGAACTGCCTAGTCGACTAGGCGATGAGTATTAAATAAATAAAAAAGTATATATATATTGAAAAATATCTTGTCTTGGGCAGCCTATTTGCTGACCTATTTACTTCAAAGTAGATGAATAATTTTTCCTAGAATAGTGAGAAGTCTAGTATTTATTGGTATGTTAAAAATATCTTGTCTTGTGCAGCCTTTTTGCAACCCTATTTACTTCAAGTTGTCTTGAGAAGATGAATAGTTTTTCCTAGGATAGTGAGAAGTCTAGTATATATTGATAACATGCCAAAGTGAGGTAGTGGGCTTTGATCGAAACAGGAGGACGACGCCGGAGCTCGAACCACACCGCCACCGGAGCTACCACGCGCCGCCAATGTGCCGTTGCTCCAACGCCACGCAACGGCGCGTGAGGCAGATTCCGGCGACTTCTCCGGTTGGAAATTACACCGGTCAACTCGCCTTAGTGTGTAGGTCCTGCCCATGTATGTTTTGGGTTGTATTCTACAACTTTAGGTGAAGCGAGCACACTAGGCGTTCGTGTCGACCGACCGGACGCCTAGGCGTCGACTAGGCAACGCCTTGATAAACTTATTAGTACATTTTTCAATATACTTAAATAAGTATTGCATTTTCATCTGGACCCGACTAGTCTCACAGACAAGGATCCATGAGACGGTCTCACAAGAGAGTCACTCATCCTATATATAAATAAAGCTATATGGTCTTGTGAAAATTAAATAGTCATAATTAACATTTAATTTTTACAAGACCATAAAAATATTGTTAATTATAATAACAATAATAATAATAATAATAATAATAATAATATAATAATAATAATAATATATAATAATAATAATTAATAATAATGATAATAATTTCCACAACCATTTCTAATATATATATATATATATATATATATATATATATATATATTATATATATATTTATATTTCAATTTCTACTGGCAAATTATTGTATGAACGATAGTCCACATAATTGTATGGATTATGAATATCAAATACATTTTAAATATATTAAAATACATTATTTTTATATTAAAGTACCTTACATACATATATAATGTACCCTTAGTATATTTAAAATATACTTTTATTGCATGCAATCCCAAAGTTCATAAATTTTGAAATTAATATATGACATAGCTAGGCAGCCTAATATTTAAGATTGTTGATGTGCATATTGAGGACTACGGAGACAAAGATGCGTTATTCGTGGATTCATCGGATACTATCCAACAACACTCGCCAACTTAATTGACGTGAAGTAGGCTTAGTAACATTAAGATTATATTCTCGAATTATTAGTTCTCATCTTTTTATTGATTACACACTTAATTCGATAGTATTTGGAAGAAAAATCAATGTTCGAACTAAGATTGTGATTTTGGTCTTTAAAGTCAATTGTATGTTACTACATCTAGAGTTAGAAATCTCAAAGGTCTAAATTTTTGATCTGTGGTGACTCTAAAATTGTAATTCAATTACTATTGTAGTTTACTAAGTTCTTAAAAATTTGTAATATATTAAATACTATGTACTAAATTTTTAATATAGTTTAAGATTTGTAGTAATCACCCCACCTTATATATTTTTTAATTGTAAATATATTAGTTCATAATTTTATCATAGGAATTCACACATAACAATTATTAAATAACAAAAATTTTATATACTGAATAAACCTCATATAGGGTATATTTTTATAACATTTTCCGTGCATCGCACGGGACAAATACTAGTATAGTATATGCTTTAGTATACATAAATAATGTATTACTAATTTACTATACATAAAAATCATTGAAAGTTGAAGTAGCTTAGTTGGCTGGTAGTGAGTTTTATTACAAAAGGTCTAGGGATCAAAATTTGCTAGCTACGTTTTGAAGTTTTTTTTAAAAAAAAATCCGTTTTTTTTTTTAGAATTTCGCTTTTATTAAAAAAAAAAAATCCGCCCCCCAGACTAAAATTTCTAGCTCCGCCACCCCTGATTGCAAGCTTATTGTAATTCCAATCAAGCATAACAGCCACTTTGTAGACAACAGAGCAATTATTTTAGTAGGTATAGAATCTTTAGCATAATCATCTAAGGACACTCAAGGCGTCCAATAGAACTGCCATTCACAAACAAGAGCAGAAAAAGAAGATAATTTTTGCAAATAAAGGCAAAAAAGTTGGAGAGCAACTTACAGCAAACATGGGATAATTCCTGTAGTTATCAAGAAAGGCTTGTCTCTTTCTCAACTTCTCATATTGGCTCAAGCACTTGGTAAATAAGTGACGGATTCCTGTGTGGCTTGCAAGCATAAGGCCACTAACCTAGCATATTTAAGAATAATATATTACTATTAAAATTCACTCAAGACTAATTTTGAACACATTTACCAACTCTTGTGCTTACAAGTAATTATACCACTAAAATTCAGAGAAATGGAAGAGACATGAAAATATTGAAAATCTATACGCATTCCAACAGTTATATGGGCGAGATCAGCTTACTGCTAATTTTTCGATAATATGTTCCACAGTAATTCTGACAAATCATGCAATCAGTTCCTTAGTAAAGATTGAACATTTAAACAAGGAAATCTTACCCTGTGAGCAGTTTGGACATATGGTGACTTTCTAGATAAAGCAACCTACGAAGAAAGATTAGTTTATGTCATGTTGCAGACCAATGTGAGTAAAACAAACTGAATCTCACATATTAATGCGAGTAATATATTGCTAAAAGGCTTACCTGGATACTAGCAGGGCCCCACTCAATAAAATTGACAAGCTTCCTCTCACGAATTCTCTGCAGGCTTTCATGGACCTGAATTTGGAAAGTCCAAATATTTTACAATGAATCTTAATGGGATCTAGAATGTTTAATGAAAATTTGCATGCTTCTGGAACGACAAACTAAATATATATATATCATATGCCATTATATGGACGAGATATAGTCAAAGTGGTACTAATAATTAAGATGAGACAAATGGCTGAGAAAGCTATAGGACTCATTTCTTAAAATATCATTGCCAATATGAGATGTGTCCAAACCATGCAAGATTTGGGAAGGGAGATGTACCTAACTTTGTCTTCAATGAGGGTGTTTCCAAGGGCCAAATCTAATAGTCACCAGGCTAACACTTGGTTCTACAGTCTACACCAAACTCAACCCTCGATAGATTACTTTCAGAGATTATCGTACTTTTAATCCCTTGACTATAGTGAGAATTCCACGTTTGGTCCTCGACTTTAAGTTATGGAAAAAACTCTTTGTGATGGCAGTTTGGATATTTTGGCAAAGTAGAATATTTTCTAAAATTGTAAACTAAAAAGTGGAACAAATCAAAATTGAGAAGCAAAAGTGGAAATTTAACTATATAGTTGAGAAAGTGAAATAAACTCATTACTTTCACTGATAAAATTTTGAAAGGCCTTCAATAAGTACCACTATAGATAAGATAAGATA
>VALG01000268.1:0-13605 GCA_009835305.1 Ipomoea purpurea
TCAACTGATGGAAGCTGACTTCAAGGCTGAGTAGGAGGTGACTCTAAATGCCAATTTGTAATACTTTATTGTAGCTTAGGTGCAGCAATTAGCAGCAAATCCTTTGGGTTTGGGTATAGGGTACATGCTGGACAATAAATATAGTCGTACTTCGACAATAACTCATAATACCTACGAACGGCTAAAACCCGAATAATATCAAATAATCACAACTGTGCATTAAGATATACAAGCTTGGTAGTCTCAGAGTATATAGCGTACAACCACGGGAGAACGGGGGGAGGACATCAACTAGGTGTAATATGCTGGGGTGTGTTTTCCGGGTGGGACATATTTTCCAGTGCTGGGTCCATTGGTGTGGTGGTGTGGGTATACACTCTCGCCGGCTGACTCCGCCTGTGTAGTTCTTATACTGTGTCTCGCGGGTGCTGCGGGTTCTCGTCTGGCGGTGTTTGCTCTCATTGTCGTTCGCTCTCTCTCATAGCCACGCCGCTGCCGTGTGCGGTCTATGAATGTCTATTCCTCTCCGTTGCTCCGCTCATTACACCATGGTAGTTGGCAGGTCCGACACATACATTGCACCCCCCACTTATAGTGTTTCCCCACTCTCATGAATCTTCTATTTGATACATCGATATGCGCCATGACAGCTGCTACACCAGTCTGTGTCGACCTCGAACGCTATAGATTATTTACATTCTTTCTCTTTACAATGCATCTAATATTATCGTCCGACACTTGCGTAACGATAATCATAAGACGGAGTTCAAATACAGAGAATAATTCGAAAGCAGTGCACATATAACTAGATTGGCATGCTCAATTTGCTTCTTTCTAAAACCACCAACAAAATAACCACACTCGCCCCATAAAGTGAGCGATTTTTCTCCCACCCCGATATAAATCCCAAGAATCTAAGCTGCACTGAATAGCACAGAAACCTAGGGTT
Source organism: Ipomoea purpurea (assembly GCA_009835305.1). Taxonomy (NCBI): domain Eukaryota; kingdom Viridiplantae; phylum Streptophyta; class Magnoliopsida; order Solanales; family Convolvulaceae; genus Ipomoea; species Ipomoea purpurea. The sequence goes on from VALG01000268.1 coordinate 950, forward strand.
CATAAAATCACTTTTATATCACCAAGATATTCTCACACGACCTATGATACATCGTCCTTCTATAATTGCAAAGATTCGGTAAAGAATAAACATTAAACTAATTACAAGTAAACATCACACAATTATCAAGAACAAACATAATCATCAAGAAAGATTGCGATTAAAACATTCATTCTAAGAGAGACATCATATAAATATGAAATGTTTTAATAAAGGAATAACAAACACAAAATCTATATATAGGATAGAGATATAATAATTGCATATAATTTGAGTAATATCGTGCTCTGGGCTCGACTGTGCAAATCAAAAATCAATATACACTCGCGCATATTCACAAGAGCAGTGAAAAAAATTAGGTTGAGTAGGGAAAACAAGGTTGTGGACCACAGAGCATCCATCGATTAAAGCTAAGAGGAGGAGTGGAGAGCTAACACCTCTAATATTTGACAATAATAAGTCGATGTTTTGTTGGCTGGGTTCAACCTCATTTAGCCTTAAATTATTCCTTGGCTTTACAATTTTTTAATATTTTTTTTTATATTGAAATAATATTGGATATCCTTGTTATTACCCACTTTTATTATCTTTAAAGTATACTGTTCTCAATGATATCTTTGAATTTTCTCTGGGAATTGTTCCTAGAGTGAACATCTTTGGTGGTTGAGGGAAGAGTATTTAATTATTGTTGAGTATTGGTAATAAAATGTTTGTAAAAAGGTTCCATTGCTATGGTTGTCCTTAAATTTATGTGAGTGGTGTGTTGTGGGTGGTGTGTGGTGTGTGGTGTTGTGCGCCCGCGAGTGTGTGAAAGCACTAGACGCAGTGGTAACTCTCAGCGCGTTGCGCTTTCGCTTAATGGTGTCTGTAAGTAAATGTAAATGAAGTAATGATGTGGTCACTTCGGCGAATACGGCGGGGCATCGTAACTTAATGAGTAGGAGACTTAATGTAATTAATATTGTGATTTATTTCTTTTCTTTTGGGTAGTTTTATTGGCTCTTATATGATACATTAAATTGGTTATTATGAGATGAACTCTTTAACAGGGTGTTTATCATAGGAGGTTTCCCGTCGCGGATCTGATCATTGGAGGTGACGGCGGAAGGCCTATAATAGAGGAATGAGAACAAAGAGGTAAACATTACTTACCGACTGAGATGAGATATAGGATGACGCGTGGACAAGGATGGGAATTGAGACTTGAATGGAGTACTCTGTGAGGACATTGAAGGGAGAAGAGAACGTGAAGTTAATGCTTTAATTAAAATACATTTTATCTCATTACAGGTTAATAAAGGACAGAGAAGTCAGGAGGCTGCCACGCAGCGCCTTCTCAAGTGGAGGACATGCGGAGGCGACTGGGTTATTAAAAAAGTTACAACGCATTTAATGGGCCTCGAAAGACGGAGCGACGGTTCAGGTCTAGGGCTAGCCTGTAAACGACGCGTCACCTAGGCCTGAGGCGATTAGCTCTGTACTTACTCGTGCTCCTGTCTTCGTACCGTATTTTCTATGATGTCCTAGATGGGAAAAAGGGCAGTTTACTACGAAAAGTGGTGACTGTAGACTCGTCTACTCATTGTCATAATGCTAACATTGATATTTTTTTATTTTATGCTGACTACTGAAAACAAATTTCAATCTCTTCATAATCATGAACAATTCAGCTATCATTTAAATTTATCCTTTTTATTAAATTTATCTTAAGAATTAAATCTAAAATTTACGGCAATTTAAGTGGTTAAGTGGTGTAGTAATGCAACTTTAGTAAAAGGGTTTCGACTCTTGGATCGAATTATATGTTTATATAGAATAAAAATAAAGAATAGTTTTGCTCTAGCAAATGAATTAGTAAATACAATATATCATATGATTATTTATTCATAAATTATAAAGCATCGTTATATCCTACACAACGAGATCATAAGCACGTGTGAAGTCGCACGTCTCCCAAAAAAAGACGTCGTTAGATTTGGGCCGTATGGTATTATGAGAATTTGATAATTATTATATTTACCAGTTATTGTATATATGTTCCTAAACGTAATAATATCATTGATATAAGATCAACCAATTTGATTTTTTATCACATTATAGTAAAGACTAATTCAATATTATTTATAATATATGTATAATAAAACATTCGAATATCAGAAATTAGTGTGTATATATGATTAAGTAATTATAAAATCAAATTTTAAAATAATACAAATAAATATTAAAATAATACAAAAAAATTTTATGATTAGAATGTAAATAATTGTATAAAAGAATGTAAATAATTGTTAAAAAATAAAATAAATGTATAAAAAATAAAAATAAAGTTGTGAAAAAATAAAAATAAAGTTGTGAAATAAAAATATAAAAGAAAATTATAAAGCGACTCAAAAACAAGAAGTAGGTTTTGGGAGGAGGGAAAGAAGAAAAGTGATAATGTGAGACGTGGTGTGGATATAACGATTGCCTTTTTATTTATGATAAGTAATCAAGCATATTGCATTTTCAACATTATTGCTAATATGGCATCCGGTCGATATTTCTCATCACGTCGATATTAATTCGGGCGCACTTTTCACAAGAGTTGAACCTACTTCTAAATGTATTATCAGTCCAATTACCAAACCACTCTAAATTGCTCCGTAAATTATTTATGAGTTTAAATGTCTTAAGGAGTATAAATTTAAATAAAAAGGAAAGTAAATTTAAAATTGAATACTGACATGACGATGATGATGAGTTGGGAAATTTGTGGTGTCAGCTTAAAAGTATGCAATGTGCTTATGACATGCATGTAAAGTCCACAGTCAAAACTTTCGTAGAACTTGCCTTTTTTTGTCCATTAGGAAGCAATAAATAAATTTCAGAAAGAAAAAAAAATGTATTTGTAAGTGTTGAATCTGTATTTTTTTATTTTTGGACTAAATGTATTTCAATATATTAAAAAAATAGTTATGAAAAGATGCTAAATTGTAATATAGTCAGTAGTAGTAAAAATAAATTATATATATTTTATTCATGGCAAAATGTGTTCTTAATTACGTTCGAGAGAGTGTTAAAAATTACGCTCCAAATACTCAGTCACCTAAAAAGCACGCGTGCACGCGCACGCGCGCGCGCGCGCGCCAACACCACACACCACACACCACACACACACACACACACCACACACACACACACACACCACACACACACACACACACACACACATATATAAATATATATATATATATATATATATATATATATTATATATGGTCAGGTTCGTGTGAGAACAAGTCTTCTCGTGCCAATCAGTCGACATACACCATTAGGTATGCATAAATGTACCATACAATGTTCGAAAATACACCATTATGTGTGGTGCATTTTTTGACATTTCATTCAAGTGTATTCTCGAACACTGTAATGATGCATATGCATACCTAATGGTGTATGCTGCACGGGAAGACCTGTTCTCATAGGAACCAATATATATATATATATATATATATATAAAATTAAACCTCTAGCTCCTAGCTTTAATAATTAATATATATTGGTGGGCAGACAGCATATATTTCACAGCATTGTACCCATATACCAAACAAAGGATTTTATGCCTTTTAATTTGATGCATCAAAAGCACAAATAAAAGCTATACAAATTTTAATGCATTTATGAGTCACCTCACCAGCTTTGCAAGCTCCAGCTCCATATTGACACCACCACACACTTAACATATACTATGCACTGATTTAATCCCGCCCAAAGTTATAAATGTGAAGTTTTGAATTCATTTATTAACTAAAGCAACAAAAAGTAGAGAATACATTAGTTTATTATACATACACTTTTTTTTTTTTAATTTAAAAACAAAGATGGGTATGTGGAAAGAAAAATTAGAAAATTGAAGTAAATATAATATAAAATTTTCTATCAGAGGTTCGAATAGAGGATGGAAGAACGTTTATGTGCTTCCCGTTGATGTGGACCAGAGCTTCTCGATGGATTGTGAAGATTGTCAGGAAATCTGATCTCTAACTCATGACTAATTATTATGAGACAATATTGAATTTTCAACTGAGTGTATCTTTTCTTATATTCCAAAAAAAATAAGTATAACACAACGTTACAAGATTCCGTAACAATCTCAAATCGTACATCTAGTGAATGGTGCCAATGGTTCTCCTCCTCTACTTGCATATATAACAACAAGACTAGCTATCACTTGCTCCATCAGTCAGTTTTTGCTTGGACAATGCAAGTCACTTCTGGTCTAACCTCACATATAGTTGATGAGGAATGAGAGGTTGAAACTCCATAGCCAATTCACCCAAATGGGGTCAAAATTGTGTGTAGTAGAGAATATAATTGATGTAACTATATTGTTGTTATTTCTTGTCCCGTTAAAATTTTAAGTGAAGTTTTCTCTAGTTATATATAATTATTTTTTATATGGTATTCGAAATCATACGAAAGGTAAAAATTAAAAGACAATTATTGTGCATTTTTTTATGTCATAATTTTTATTTTTATTTTTTGGTCATAGAAGTAAAACTTTGGAAGAATAATTCGGGATTGAGTCTCACCACGGCAGTGTGGGAGCTACCTCTGTGGTTCATGTTCAGTTGAGTTACTATGATTTACATTCTCCCAAAGGCCCTGTCGGGTCGGATTATGGGGCCCTTTTGGAAGAAGAAAAAGAAAAAAACATCGAAGCCATAGTAGGGATAGATAAGTTCAGTCAGTTGTTTTCATGGTGCGAAGGATTGAAAAAGACGAGTCTTACATACAATTGCGTTTCAGAATTCAATTCCATCATATATATATATACTAATTTACCTACAGCAATAGAATATATTTCATATCAAATACGGACAACCAGTGAAAAACACACAAGCTAGGTTAATTAGGGTTATTAGAAAGGGATATGATATGATGGAAGATACTGGTTCAAATGAGTATATCAGGATAGGGTTTTTCGTGCGTGTGAATTGAACCATTAGATATGCATAAATGTACCACATTTAATGATGTATTTTCAAACACTTATGCGTACTTAATAGCGCGTGACCATACCGCCGCACAGAACCCGACCATATGATGGGAACTATATATATGGCATATTCGCAATATGTATTAGCAATGCCTAATTATTTATTAGAAATTTGTATAAAACTTAACAATAGTTAGTCCAGTCCCCTCTAAATTAATACCTTTTATTTATTACAAAATATGCAATCACTACTTGATATTATAAAGTTGAATTTGAAATCGATCTTGTGGTTATTCATATTTATTTATACCTTTATTTGGTCTCTTAATTATTCTTGAAGGGGTAGTTTTGGTTCTTTTCAATAATATTTTGGTACATTTTGACAGAAAATCAACTAAAAGGGCTAAGGTAATTACACCAAAAATAGATTTCATTTTTTTTTTCTGAACATTCTCGAATATTCCAATGAATTTATTTGAGAAAATTTGGCATGCAGCTTTCACAGCAGCAAGACTTGTGGTTTAAAGTTGTCCTAATATTGTTAATGGTGTTGAATCAATATATCCCTGGGCCCTATGATCCACCATTTTCATGATAAGCTCCATGCATCTCTAGTCTCTACTCATTATTTGACCAAATCTTCAAAAAGAATCAATTTATTATTGCAGTGTTGGTGGTATATATTGCCAATAATTGGCACTCTTAACAAAAAGGATAGAATGTATAGTCCCTATATACAATTCAAACAAAATTATGTTGTTTACACTTTGGCTAGCTTGGCGGCTATCCTATAGAACAACTAGAATGGAATGGCAAGAACACGTCCCGTAACTACTACTACAATGTGTGCAATTGATAAACTCTGTCATTTGACCATAATCGACAAATGAGCACAAAAGATAAACCAGCCTATGTTGCATATAGCTAATCGGTTCAAATTAAAAAGGTCAATAGATCACTCTCACTGAGAATCGAACTTGAATTATTCTTATTATCAAGCTAATAACCTACTAATTTGAGAGTCTTACCCCAAAAGACTGAATCCCCAACCCTAAGGGCCCCCCATACTCCGACCCGACAGAGCATATGAGATGATGTAAATCACGATGACTCAATGAGTTAGTAGGCAGGACCAAATGCCGGTGCGCACAAGAAATCTGTCCACTTTGACATAATTCCCACACTAATTTGAGAGTCTTGAATGATATGATGATCGTCTAGGGGGTCCCAAACTCTAGAAGAATCATCACGTGATTCTTCTCCAGGATTTTTCCTCCTACCAATTCAAAAAATTTACAGGTTGCCCAGAATTTAAACAATAATAATACTAAAGAACACTTGAAGTAACATATCCTTACTCAATAAGAAACCTAGCTAGTTAGCATTTCCCTTGCATATATGTATTAGCTAAGTGCTTGTCAATTCACTAGAGAAATGAAAAGTGACATCCATGATAGTACACATATTATTATTTAGTTGCTTATTACATCTATGAATTGAACACTAGCTTGCTATACCTTTCATTGATTGACAGTAACCTAACACTTGAATACAAAGCTCTAATCAACCCCAGCCCCTATAACTTAATTTTTTTTAATTTTTTTTAATTTTTTTTTTTTTTTTATGTTTTGGCATGAGTGAATAGTGACAAATAACTGAATAAGATATTAAATATAGGGAATTGAATCATCACTTTGATGTGTATATATACATTAGACAACCAAATTGTACATAGTAAAGATTAAACAAAAAGTTTAAGGTCTCGATGAACCTGGTATTGATACCTCTTAATATCAATATATCATTAACAAAAAGTTTAAGGTCTCGATGAACCTGGTATTGATACCTCTTAATATCACTCTAAAGTGAATGGGAAAGATTTTAAATTTATATTGTACATCATTAATACCATATACATACTTATAACTTTTTTTTTTTAAATTAAAATTTATTAACTTAGGTATCGGTGTTGATCAACATCTTTTTCGACTTTCATATTATTATATAGTGGCTAAAGGTCGAGAAGTATGTTTCAAAGTGTCAATATCATTCCCATCTTTTCCCAGTAACAACGTGAGGCTATTAGACAGCCGAGTGGATGGACAAACCATTTTATACGCATATGATTTGTTAAATTTGTCTTTTATGAACAAAAGATGAAAAGAAAATAGTTTATTAATACATATATAATACATAATGTACAATAATGAACAAAAAAAATTCACATATCTCTCTTTTATCTAAGGTTTTTTTTTTTTTTTTTTGCTCTTTCATTAAATAAAAGTGATCCAATTATTTGTTGACATAAATTTTTGTAACTATTTCTTTTTTCAACATATATAACTACATAGAGATATATGGTGTGTTTAGTTAAATTTAAACTCCAAACGTAAATGTCACACACCGTTCCTGCATTGTAAATTTAGTAGATTAGGTAAATTACGGGATGTGCTAGTATACTAGTGTTTGGCCTATATATATTGATAGGATTTGAACGCTACACTATATTGTGTTAGGAAAACAAAAGTTATGAACTTAATTTAAGAAATATTTTTAATTTTTTAACTATATTTTCTCACTTTTTTTTTTTCATTTTACAATATTTTTCGTTTCCAAATCCAACTTGAAAAATAACAACTTAACCCTATGCATTGGTGATGATATGCCAAAAAAAATGTCATTGATCATCGGTCTTTTCCAAATGGAAAAAAAGTTTTTTTTTTTTCCAAGTTTTATTGGAAAACTTGATTTTTTTTATTTTTTTTTTCATTTAAAACACATTTCGTTTCATTCTCCAATTGTCTCAAAATTTTTCCAACTCAAAAGTCAGTTGGATCAATTTTGATTTGTTTTTTAAAGGAATCGACTAAAATTGTACAAAATAATAAAAAAAAAAAATCAGTTTATTGTAATTGTTTTCATTTTTAAATTTTTATCATTTCTGTTATTTCCAAAAAAATTCCATCTTTCTTTGGAAGGAAGATGGAAAACAAGTTCAACAATAAAATATTCTCCAAATGTCTATATAGCATTTTTTTTAAAAGATTAATTAGTCAACTTCTGGAGAATAGAAAATGAAGGAAATGGAGAATTAAAAAAAAAGTGGGAAAATGGAAAATATTTTATAGTACTAATCAACCTAACTTCCACCACTGTATTACAGCCACTCTACTAAAGCACTACTTTAATCTTAAATCCATCATAGATTTCATATCGTTTCAGATCCAACTCAAGCTTATGTAGAAATGATAAAAATAGTATAGGATCATCCATGAAACCCATGCATATAACTATATAAGGTGGAGGTTTAATAAACATGTAAGTCGATTCAGTTAAAACGTATCTTACAATCTATCTCCTTCACTTGCTGTCTCGAGAGTAGGGATCTTTAAATTTGGAGTTCAAACTTATAAAATTCAAATTCAAGATTTTGTTTAACGAAAATCACACAACTTGACGAAAAAAGCTGGTGTTTTATTACTGGATCAGAGCATACTATAACTTAAAAGGTTAAGTGTATATTAATGTTTTTCTTAATTAAACAATCAAGCCGAGTTGGTCGGACGATTGACTTGATAATCACAAGATTTTAAGTCTGATCCCTTGAAGGAGTTCTCAATTTGAGACCAATTAGTTATGGACAATCTAAGCTGGTTTAATTTACCCGCTTAGAGTCACAAAGCGCGTTTACCCCATTACTTCACTTAACTAGAGCGCATCTTTAAGCATTGGTTGCGGATTTTCTTATAAATCAAAGAAATTAAATAAACTAAATTACTTTCCTACGCAAGTAGTAAATTAATAATATAATGTATAGTAACATTTTGAAAAGTTACATAAGAAGACAATCTTGTGTAAGTTGTGTGATTTCATTAAGTTAGGTAGGAAATTAGGAACATATCGTCGGTTCAAACTTGTCATACAAGGATAAGTATTATAATGCACTGTATTAGCGTTTCATTATGGCCTAATAAGTCAAAAAATTTAATCACAAAAGCAATATATACACCACAAAGGCAATCATTATACCGGTAATTAAACTATTGATGACATACATATTCATTTTGAGTGTAATTTATCAATAATTTATCTTACAAAGTGAATCATAATTCATTATATAATTTATATCTTTTGTGTGATTTGCTAACTATTACCACAAAACTGAATTTACTTATTGCACACTCTTGAATAGCGATTACATGCAATTTCTCTCGTCACCAAATACGGACAGTACTTTCTGTGCGGTCGGTGTAAAATTCATCATTAAGTATGCAGAAGTGTACCACAATGAAATGCACCAATGCACCACGCCTAGTGGTGCATTTCTGAACCCTTTGTGGTACATTTATGCGTACCTAATAATGACCGCGATGATCGCACAGGAAGCACTATCCCACAGAATATATATGTATATATTATATATAATATATAATATATATATATTATATTAATCATATATTAATATTTCATACCTCTTTTTTTTTATTATATTTTATTTTTACTGAGACACACGCACCACGAGGAATAACAATGTCAACTATGACGCCATCACGCGCAACGCCTTTCATGTCTCACACTCGCCATGCGCAATCACATTTATATATGCATTCAGTGTGACAATGTATAGATATACTAGAATATGGTAGGGGGAAAAAAAAATATAATAAAATAAAATATTATATTTATATATATAAATATATATATTATAAATATTTATTTATATATAATTATATAATAATATTATAATATATTATTATAATGAGGCATTAGTATGTATGTGGTATCTCCCTCTTCCTTTGTAATATTAAAATATAATATATTAATAATTGCTAACTTCTGGTTTTTTTTTTTTTTTTTTTTTTTTTCATTTGGACATTTCAATAAAATTTTACTAAATTTGTCAACATGCTTATTGAATAACAAAGTTTATAAATAAAATTGCCCATTCACATACATGTTTTTACAAAAGTGAAATTTTTATCTATAAACTTTGACAGTTGTAAATCATTGACAAAATTCGTGAAATTTCATCTGCTCTCCATTATGGTCTAACCCCTATTATTTATTTAAGTGTCATATATATTCGGAATAATGATGAACATCATACATTCAATAAAATTATAATCCATTCGTCATGCTAATTTTTACTAACTATTGATCGAAATTGATTACTTGATAACATTTTTTTTACATATGCATAACATTACTCCTTATGATAATACGAATCATACATAAAAGAAGTCGCCTGGAGCACTACTTTCAACTCTAAATAATATCAAATCATCTTCAACAGTAGAACAAACTAATATTACGAAAGATAGACATTCCAATTGATATATTAAATATCAATGTGAATATATCAATATGATAAATGTTCTACCTATATAGTAATTACCAATTTAATACTATTTATAGTAAGTATCCAAGAAACTCATAAATATCGTACTTATTAATACTTATTCATTAACCTAATTTTTACACACAATCATCATAAGAAATCCAGTAGTTATAAAATGGAACATTTTCCGACTTAATAGCGGATGAAATATAATTTACCCTACTCTACATCTAATACCAAAGTTCGATAAAAGTGAACTCTATAAATATTATAGAAAATTATATTAATCATCATATTATTATTTATGCCTACTTCTTTAATAGCGAAATGGAAAAAACAACATATAATATGGGGAATGAAAATTAATATATTATTCTGTGACATAATTTAATCATGATGGGCAATTAAAATTTTATGATTATAATTGATATTGAAAATGATCAAAAATATATTATATATAATATAAGTCAGGATAAAACCAACAATACTAACACATAAGACTGATAATAAATATAAATAATCAACCCAGAATAATATTACAAGACAAATACCAACTAAGAGGGGATTCAACTATTAATAAAAAATCCAGGTTAAGATACAGCTTCAATAATAAAGTCATTGTCCATACATTCAATATGAAATTTAATAGGGGACAACACAATCATGTTGATCAGATTGTTGATATAGTAACCACAAGATTACAAGTTCAACTTCTAGCTGGAGCAGCCTACTGGCCTTAGCCTAGTTTGACTCCTTGTGGTCATTTGCTGACTATGGTCACAAGACGAGATTTATCCAGTCTCGTGTAGTAGTTGTGGATTTTCTTTGCCACTCCAAATTAAAAAATATATATGGAACTTCAGTACACACACACACACACACAATGCACGATTAAATTAATGTCCAACACGAAAAATCAAATAAGTAAAATACTTAATACAATTTTTAAATATCAAAGTTAATTAATATAAAATAAGATGATTAATTATTTTCAATATAATCAAAATAAGTCTTCTTAATGCAATATTAATGAGTATAATTATTTTTTTAATTAAAAGCGGCATGATTATAATAAACTGGTTTACTGATGTTGTTGAAAAATAATTAAAGAGTTATGAATAAAGTTATAACGTACGATTTCATGAGTTTTTCTTGGATTATAATAATTGAGACCTCAATTGTCACTATATGTGAACTATTCATCTTGTAAATTCACATTGATATTTTAAAATATTAAAATTTTTCCCTATAAGATTGATTTGACTATGAAAATTTTCATTTAAAATTTTAAAAGTGGAGAATTTTTTTGTCTCACACATAGCAGATCAACTAGTAATAAAATGTAAAGGTAAGCATCGATCATTACCGTTAATAACCGACCGACAAGCGTATAACCGATGACGTTTTTCAAATCTTCATAACTGACCGAAACTGATCAAAACCGATTATGTCGATTTTCGGTTCAGTTATTCAATTAAGCGAATAAGCGAATATTCACAAGTAATATATATATTACTATATAATATATATATATATATATATATATATATATATATATATAGTATATATATGCTACTGTACGCTTATATACAAATTTACAGTAAAGTATAACTTACTAACGTACATATTATAATATTATATATATCAATTACTGTAATCTGCATATATACAGTAACAGTATATATATAAATATTATACGGAGACACGAGTAATAATATGTTAGTAAGTTTATCTACTTATTGTAAATTTGTATATAAGTGTACAGTAGCTAATATATATATATATATATATATATAGTTATTACATTTTCATAATCGATAAATACCGAAATAACCAAGTAATTGATTATTTTAAAGACTTATACCAGTAACCGAAATTACGGTCGGTTCGGTTTGATTATCGGTTATCGATTTTGTCGATTTTTCGGTAATTATGCTCACCCCTAATAAAATGTACATTTTAAATAAACAATATAAATTTTAAAATATAAAATTAAATTTATGCTACATACAACAAATAAGATTTAGTTTAAGCAAAAAGAAGGACAATATATTTTTAAAATAATTATAGTATGAAATTCATATCTTTTTGGATGAAAAAACTAACATTAATTTTTATTCTTTATAATCTTACTAACATTGGCTGTTATAATATATGATATATATATTATTATATATTTTATAATATTATTTTATATTATATATATATATATTATATATATATATATATATATGTATGGATAATTAATTAATTAGAGTCCAATTCCAAAGTTTACCAAATAAAGAGACATTTTCTATTAAAACTCAATTATAATTATCAAATAATTTAATTTCAATTAGG
>VALG01000270.1:0-25632 GCA_009835305.1 Ipomoea purpurea
TCTCAGGCTGGTAAGGAAGTACTTGGACTTTAAAACTAAGAATTAGAGCAAATACGAATTTTGATCCCATGAATATTAGCAAAATGACAGTTTTGGTCCACGTGTTTAATTCCTACCAATTTTCATCCACAACTATTGTTTTAGTACCGATTTTCATCCACAACTATTGTTTTAGTGCCAAAATTCATCACGCCTGTCACCCATTCGTTTAAGACATGCCGAAATATGAAATTATTTAAGGGTAGTTTCGTGTTTTTCAAATTATGATTCATATTTGAGTATGAATAAATAGATTTAAAGCCCTAACGATCTATTCCCCAATTTTGCAGTTTTCCTCCTCAAATTAAATGTTAGGATGAGGAGGAGAAACTACGAATTGGATCAAACCTTTGGCTTAAAATTCATTTATTTATGACTCAAATTGGATATTAAGTGAAAAGGACGAAAATGTCCTTAAAATTTTTAGATTTTCGGGATGTTTTAAATAGGATGGGTGACCGACGTGATAATTTTAGTACTAAAATAATAGTCGTCGATTAAAATTGGTACAAAACAATAGTCGTGATGGAAAGTTGGTAGGAATTAAAATGTGGATAAAACTGTCATTTTGTTAAATACTGCGTGGGACTAAAATTTGGTATTTGCCTCTTAAGAATTCATACTAACAACTTATCAAGTTAATTTACACGGGCAATTATATCCTACACCACGACGCGCGTTGTACTGGTGCGCCCAGATGCAAAACGACATCGTTTAAATTTTTTTTATTTTTTTGGAATTTTTCCCGCCCCAGTGAATGGACAGTTATTTTTTCTCTAAAAAAACCCAGTTCAAAAATATACATAATGTTATACTTAGAACTACAAATAATTGTATATATGAATGTACATAATTATATAACCAAAATTATACATACCTCTTTTTTAAAAGATTAATACACATAATCTAACATAATACTAATAAACATAAACCTTTTCAACATAATACACATCAACTCTAACATAATACACACAATTTTCTTGATTCAGATGTACATAATTGTTTATAAAAAGAATGTACATTAATTTGTATTAAAAATGTACATAACTGTATTAAACAAATACACATTAATTATATGGAACAAATACAATATTGTTGAACAAATACACATAATCCCAGCAACTTCCTATTGCACCTTCCAAAACACATCGTTTTGGAAGGCGCACAACGGCACAGTGCTAATGTGCGCCGTGGTGTAGGGTTAACGATTGTTAATTTACCAAACATCTTTCTATAATCAGCTAATATTATCAACTAGTTATACTATTTAATTAACCCAATTAGCTATAGGGGTGTGCAAGCTTCGGATAATTTTCAGTTAACCGTTTTTAACCGAACTTTTTTTGTTCGATTAATGATTAAAGGATTTTTTAAAACTCCGGTTAATGGTTAATTCGATTCGAAAGTATCGGGTTAACCGAATTAATTGAACAGTTAACTGAAGTTTTAAATATATATAAAACAAATAGATATATATTATGTTAAATGTAAGTATTTAACCCTAGGGCTCCCATCCCCTACTGAAATTAGAAATAAAAATTCTGAGAATTATTATTATATGTATTATTTTAATTGAATTTATTATTATAAGTATTATTATAGGTGTTATTTTTAAGATTTTAAATTTTAACTTAAAAAAGTTCAGTTAATCAGTTAACCGATCAATTAATCGAATTAAATTTCGATTCAGTTAATTCGGTAACACAAATTTCGATTCCGTTAACGGTTAAAGGTTTAAAACTTTGGTTAAAACGGTTTGGTTAACCGAACGAACACAATCAGCTAACAGTTATCAACTAACAGTCATTTATCAAACAAAGCCAATATAATTCGAAGAATTAAGATCGGGACGGAGTGCCGTCCCCGTCTTCGTGGAGACAGGGAGAGTCCTTGTTTCCCCCAAAACAATCTACATTATGACCCCGTCGTGGCAGGAATCGGTTTTTCATATGTATCATATAAAAAAACATTTAAAATAAAAAAAACTGCACAATGAGAAATTAATCTGAATACAAATATTATGTATGGTTGCTCCATAATAAAATTAACAGTACTAACCACATATTCTATGCAAAAGCCTACCCAAACACCAAAGTTAGTGTTCATCAACAAATGCATGCCTTATCTGCAGAGGTAAGCACCAGAAGAGTGTGTGTGTGTTATCTAGGCCCTGAAAGCTCTATTGCCTCAATGATGAATGATGATTCCTCAACACTGCTGAAATTTCGCGAAAAACTAAAAGCTCTTGTTTCAGAGGCGGCAGCAGCGTTGCTTCCTCCGCCCTGTGAATCATCCACGACGACAGGGGGAGCCATCTGCCCCGCGATGCCTTCAAGGATTCGCGACACTTGAGACATCTTAGGACGCTGGTTCGGGTTCGGTTGTGTACACTTGAGGGCAACATCCACCGTTTTCTCTAGCTCCTCCATGTCAAAGCATCCCTTCAGATCCTTGTCGACAATCACTTCCAGCCTCTTCTCGTCGTATAAGCTTCTCACCTGCGAAATCGAATGGACCATTAATGCCCTGCAGGCTTCAACCTTTCTTGTGGTCGAGCAGCATAGTTGTGGCTTCTCATATGAGAGGTCTCAAGTTCGAACCCCAGTGTGGGGTCCACACATTGACTCTTTGCGCTTCAGTACTATGAGAAAGTATGTATGAGCAGATACTACACTGTACACTTACCCAGTCAAGGATTGTGCCTTTCTGAAGCGGAGAATTACCAGCGTTTAGCGCCTTTAGCCCCGTAATGAGTTCCAAGAGTAGTATCCCGAACCCAAACACGTCGGTTTTTTCAGAAGACTGTCCAGTCGACAGGTACTCGGGTGCAATATGTCCTATGGTGCCTCGGACAGCAGTCGTGACATGAGACTCTCTGCAGTCTAAGAGCTTAGCAAGCCCGAAGTCCCCAACAACCGCCTCAAAGCTCTCGTCTAGTAGAATATTAGCAGCCTTCACATCCCGGTGAATTATTCGGGGACTACATTGTTCGTGCAGATATAGAAGCCCCCTCGCAGCTCCAAGAGCAACACGCATCCGCTTCTTCCAATCTAAAGACGGTTTATCTCGACCAATGTCTGTTAATGAAAGTGAACAAATAAATTATGCCTGTTTTTCATACTATAAATCTCGGAAAACTTGAAAGAAATAATCACAAATTAAAAACCTCGAAGGCGATCAGCAACGCTTCCATTTGGCATGAAGGGGTAAATAAGCAACCTCTCTTCGGGTGTCATACAGAATCCATATAGACGCAGAAGGTTCCGGTGCACAGCCAAGCCTATCATCTCAACCTCGGTTTGGAACTGCACTTCTCCGGTGAAATTTGGATCTCGCAGTCTTTTGACAGCCACCACCGTCCCATTCGGAAGATACCCTTTGTAGACAACTCCAAATCCACCCTGTCCTAGAATGTTTTTAGAGCTGAAGTTTCTCGTCGCATTTTGTAATTCCCGGAAAGAAAACCTCTTCAGGTGGCCAATAGCAAATTCATAATCTTGTTTCACTGAAACATATAAAAATCATCAGTCTCAGTTTAGTGCATTATTGGGGATGCTTTTCGTAAGGAAATAAAAAATTGTCTGTTCATTAGAGGTACCATAAGACGTGAATAGGAGACGACGAGATCTGTACCAATCCACCCATAAAACGAGTAGCATTACAGAAACTACAAACGTGCAACTGACCCCTATGATCGCAGAGATGATTCGTCTGTGATGGTTGCTAACTTTCTTCGTGGAAATCGTATCTGCAAACCAAAACGTGTTATTCACTAGATCCAAATTTTATGAAGTACACTAATTTCAGCAAGTATTGCATATATATACACAGTACCATTTACTGGTTTTGCAACGCCCATACAAGATTGAGTAGATGATGAAGTGCAAAGAAATCTGTTTCCTGCAATACTATAACAAAGCATATTTCCCCCCTTAGTATAGCAAAACAAGACAGCCCGATTTCTTTTTAACAAAACGTATGCTCTCTGAATGAAAGTAGTCCATTGAAGTCACTACGAATGAGTTATAAGAGAAACATATGGGTTTATAAGGTCATGAGTTAGACTAGCTAATTGATTGGATTCAGTCTTTTAGTGTGATTTGGCTCATGTGCATTACAGCACAGACTCACAGTTGAGAACCCAACAGGGTAGCTCAAGTGGCAAATGAGCTCTCTTTGTGGGGGAGGATTTAAGGATAACCCGGTTTGATTTCCACAAGTGACGATTCCCTTTGGGCCAGCTTCTGTGCCTCTCGGAGCGAACCGGGTGGACCTGGACCGTTAAACGGACAGAGAAAGACCCGGACCACATTGTGGTTTACACCAAAAACAGACTCACAGTCGAGTGACCTTGCCCAATCTTAGATTCTAACAATAGCTGAACAGCTATGGAAGCATAACGGGGATAAGGTCGGGTCATGAAACGTCGATTATTTTGCACAACTCACCTATAGCCTTTGGCCAAAATGTTTGGAGTAGGGCCACTCAGGTTATTGAACGACAAATCCCTGCACAAACACATTTGCACATATATAAGGCTCTCGTTTCTGCCTTGTATAAGAACACGCATCTCATATGGGCTGGAAGACATACAAGAATGAAAGACCTGAAAGATTTGCCACGGGTTTAGGAATGCGTCCCGACAATCTGTTTCTGTTAAGCCTCCTGAAAAGTTGCCATTGTAATTATCACAGTATGAAAATGTATGCAACAACCTTTAAGTTTCATAGGGATTAGAAAGTTTTCAAGATTTGGTCATCATTATAATCGTGTCAAAGTACCGAAGAAAATCCCAGATTCCAAACTCACTCACAAGTAGCTTAAACGGGTCAGGGAACCCAAAGAGCCGGGGATTTCACCATCAAACAGATTACCAGACAGGTCAAGGGTCTGCAATTCCGGGAGTTTCCCAATCTCGGCAGGGATTGGACCAGATAACCGGTTATTCTGCAATAACCTACAATATGTCCAACCAAAGAAGCTTGTCACAACAGTAAAAGAATTGATGAAGCTCTAATACAAATATGGACAACCAAAAGTCATAATACTAACACAAATTTGTCTGCTAAAATTCCCAGAATGAACTTACATTGTTCTAAGGTGAGTTAAATTTCCAATGCTTGGTGAAAGCAATCCAGATAGACCCATACTAGCCATTTCACTGCCAAACAAATTAAACATTATAACTGGAGGGGGAGTGGGGTGGGGGTGGGGGCAAGATTGCAAACCCTAAATACATACAGAGAAATGACAAATCCTTCTTGTGAGCAACCAACCATGTTCCATGTACAAGGATCAACAGAGTTTATATCCCATCCATCTAAAACATGGAATGCATCCCTCATTTTACTCTTCACAGACATCAATGAAGCCACTGCTTACCCACAAACATTCATGAGATATAAACATTAAACAACCTTAAAAAAACTCAAAGGTTATTAAAGTTGTACCTTCATAGTTGACACCCTTTGGGGAGAGAAGGCTGTCAGAGGCTTGAGTTACTCCAAACCAGAAGAAAAGCAGCAAGAAAGCTTGCATTGGACCTTAAAGCTAAAGAATATAATCACCCTTTGCAGAAAGACTCTGCCTTTTTGTGTTTATTATCATTACACTGTGGGAATGAGTACCAATACACTGTTCTTTGACTCTCTCAGAGTCTCAGCTCATAATAAATGAATGCCCTTTAAGCTCTTCTTTGGCTCTTCACATGAAGACAAAGGGAATGATACAGAATCATATTTCCAAACTTTGTCCATTTCTAGCTAGTAATTAGTAGTGTCATAAATAACACCACTTACCAACACAAAAATATTACAAATTTATAGTCCCTATACAAAAACAAAAACAAAAAATAGTGCAAGTCTCTTATCTTTTTGTTTTCCTTTGTTCTTTTTCTCAAAATATTGAATCCCAAACTCCAAAGGCCCCACGTCTCGATCCAACAAAACATTTGGAAAAATGTAAATAATGATAACTCAGCTGAACACATTAGTTATACCTTTGTTTACTGTGTATTACGCACAGACCCTCACTTTGAGAGGTTGCTCCCACATTGCTGATGGTGAGACTCAATCCCGAATTATTGTTCCCAAATTTCACCCCTCTAACCAGTCATACAGACTTCTTTTTGTTTTCTTGTTCATCAACCTAATATACAACAATGGATATTATAGAAAAAGAAATAGAAAGAAGAACTTCTTAGCCCAAACAACAAATAAAGATGAAATTTTGAAAATGTATATATGATTAGAATAAAAAAAATCTTTTGAGTCTTTGACCATTAAAAAGTAATACTAAAGAGTAGTGTAGCATTTGGAATCAAGTTAGCCTTGGATACCTATTATGGGTCTAATTAAATTTATGAAAAGATTGAATAGTAAAGAAAAATATGAAGAAAAGAATAGTAAAGTAAAGGCAAGAAGAGTTCTTGAGATTTGGCAGTGGTGGGGTTGTGTGACCCTTTGTCGTAGCTAAGAGGGCAGGGCAGCTGAGGAGCATTAATTAAATTAAGTAAATGAGTGATCCAGTGCGGGAGGACCACAGTAATGAACTCATGATTTATTGGTTTCTGTGAATTGCGGCAATTTAATTTGGTTATGGAGTGGATGAAAACGATGATGTTCAAAGACTTTTTTAGGGTTCTTCATAGATACTGCGACCTGTCGGCGTGACTGTCTCCCAATCTTAAGAGACAGGTTTTTTCTCCAACACCAAAACATGTGATAGATATTTTCCTTCTTCTCGCAAAAGATAGAATCCCCACCCTAATAGCCAACTCATCACACAGAATCAAATGTCACTGTGCACAAAAAATTTGCTCATTTAAACATAATCCTCACTAAAGACGTAAATGAGCAAAGCCACTCAATCAAAGCTCCGTTCAAGCTTGATCAACTTCGATCACCCACACCCGATTTGACAAAAACATTTTAAAGGATCAAAATTACGGTGACTCAATGACTCAGCAGACATGACCAAATGTCATTGCGCACAAGAGATCTGCCCACTTTGAACATAATCCTCACTAAAGGTGTAAATCAGATAAGCAACTCGCGAGCCGCTCAGTCAAAACTCGGCTCGAGCTTGAGCCGACTCGTTTCATAATCGAGCCGAGCTTGAATCAAGCTCGATACCTCGAACTCGAGCTCGGCTCATTTACACCCTAAATTCCCCACACGGCCACCGTTGAGATTCTTCTCTCCCAAATACTGCCTAATAATCCATTAATAAAACTCTGTTATTTGGTTAAAAAAAAAAAACAAAAAACCACCGTCATTAGTAAATGTACCCAATAGACCAATATGTAAAAAAAAAAAAAAAAAAAAAAAAAAAAAAAAAAAAAAAAAGTAGAAAAGGCAAAGAAACATAGATACATTCATTA
This sequence comes from Ipomoea purpurea, assembly GCA_009835305.1. Taxonomy (NCBI): domain Eukaryota; kingdom Viridiplantae; phylum Streptophyta; class Magnoliopsida; order Solanales; family Convolvulaceae; genus Ipomoea; species Ipomoea purpurea. The sequence goes on from VALG01000270.1 coordinate 7,421, forward strand.
CATACATTTGATTACCAACATTTGCTTGCAGCATAATGTAAGCCATAACAAACACTAAACCAAAACAAAACAGAAAGATTTAAAAAAAAAAAAAAAAAAGTTACTTTTCCTTAGGGTTCCAGTATTTACTTTTGGAGCCTTCACATTTTCACACTATCCATACATCTAACTTCTGCTTTCTGGTCTTTGGTACAACCAAACATATACCAAAAGGGATTCCGATTTTCTTTGGTGCTAACAAGGGGGAGGATGATCAATGATGGTGTTGCAGAATGAAACAGGAAACATAAAATTGGTACAACAAAAAAAGAATAAAAAACATAATAATATGCAGCAGCCTAACAGCCCCGTTCCTTGGTGAACGGGGGAGATGCTCGCCTGCATGCATGCATACATGCCCGGTGGTTTCTATGTCGGGATTATGAATTCCGATCCCTTAACTTTGTCCAGGTCGTCGTCGTCGCCTCGTATTAGACAGTCTCGCGTTTCACACCTCACGTCAAGCCCCCATGGGAACGAGAAAGAATGAAGCCCCATTTGCCTTTTCACGTGGTCGGGTATCAACCTGTTAATGAGCTCTGGCGAGGCCCATACAACTGTAGAACACGAAAATCGCAACTGGATAAGTGACAACAAATAATTTATGTATGTATGTATGGTCAGAGGCCCAGACAACTGTGTTCCAAATGTTTTGTTTTAGAAAAATACAGCTCAGCTACAGACAAAGAGAGCATTCATATTACGGCTGTGCCAGTAATAACGCTATTAAATGGTACTCTGTAATATTCAAATTTAAAGTTGACTGACGGCTCACTGTCTCCCGTTTCATCTTCAAGAATATATGTACGACTTACTAATCGTAATCCCGTAGATTTTGCAAATTTTACCGCTGCTTCAAGTTTTTATGGTAATTGTAGTACATAGGCGTAGGCGTACCTCTTGTTTAAAATTGAAAAGAGGTGGCAACGGGCGCCCGTTTGGAAGGCGGGCATTAGGCTCTCGGAGTTCATCGAAGAAAGGATGCGCACATGCTTCTAGCTGCGGGCAGTAAATTTAGATCGGGGGCTCAGTAAACGGGGAAGACGTTATTTGCCATGCAAGGCCGTATAAAGCTAGCGGAAATCACACGAGAAGTGCGGGGATAAATAGTGAGTCAAATAAAAAGCAAAGATATTTGAGCTTACAGCAGAGCAACGTAGACTTGGCGAGTACTGCAGTAGTCGAGAAGCAAGGTCAATTGCTTCCGGAGGCATGCGTTTGTGAAAAACCTGAAATTATTAATGACATCGTTAAGGACAAAATATTCCTTAAAACAAACAAAGATCGCTTACGGAACCATTTGAAGACAATCTATACTATAGTTGGGAACAACCTAATACAAATATAACTAAAAGTAGAGGTTCACGGAGGCTATTTAATATTCGTCGCATATTTATTGCCCATAAATTTAACGGATCTAAGCAGTTACCGAATAAACTCATATTGTCAATCTATACTATAATTGGTAAATGTACAACTTATTCCTTAACCTAGTTCTTTCCTTAGACGGATGAAAATTACGTAATTTCAAGAAACTCGGAAGATATTCCACAATCAAATAAGAGCAAAAAAGCTAGGCCCGAACACTTATTAGTGCCCCCGGTAAAAGTAATATCTATAAAAATACCTTGTGCCAAGGGTGGGCCTTGATTTGTGGAAACCTAAAATCGGTGTAGTTTGGATTCATGCAGCGGATTTCCTCCCGGGTTGGTGTTCCAAGAACCTAGAAGAAAACGAACGTTAAAACGCAACGCATCACTACATTTAAATTACACTAGGTATTATTAACCAAATCGCACCTTGATTATCTCAACAAGTTGGTCAACGGCATTCTCTCCCGGAAACAACGGCTATAAAAAATTAAATGGCAAGGGATCAGACAAGAAAAATAGCGCAAAGAGACAAATGAACGTAGTATGGGCTGTTTTGGCAAGAATTTTTTTTTCCCGCTACTAACCTGTCCAAGGAGAAGCTCTGCAAGGACACAGCCAGCTGACCATATATCAATTGAGGTAGTATACTCTGTTGCACCAAATATGAGTTCGGGAGCCGGTAGAACCGAGAGCAGATGTATGATATGTTTGCTTCACCTTTAACCTGATATAGAACTCATCGCTATGAACACACATTCATAATGCAGAGAAACCAAGCAAAAACGTAAAAAAACACTAGGAATGTAGACCAGGTTAGACCACGAGGTGTCCTGAGTAGGCCTTAACCTATAGGAGGCACCTTTAAGCCATACCATACTCAGACTAATCCCCGTTCACACCAGGTCGGTCCAATTAAGGGGCAAAGTGTTGACTATATTGGTTTTTCCATACAAGAGGTGGTTTTGAACTCCCGACCTCTCTTAAGGGACGAGAGTGCACAGCCACTCACGCCAACCAGCTGGTTAGACCAGGTAACCTATAGGAGGCACCTTTAAGTCCATACATACTCAGACTAATCCCCGTTCACACCAAGTCGGTCCAATTAAGGGGCAAGTGCTGACCATATTGGTTTTTCCACACAAGAGGTGGTTTGAACTCCCGACGACCTCTCTTAAGGGACGAGAGTGCACGGCCATCACGCCAACCAAGCTGGTTAGACCAGGTTTATTTTGGTGTTCAAGCTATGTTATAAAAGAAAGAAATACACTTACAAGGACTTTAGCACTTCCGAAATCACAAATCTTAACCTGGTGAGTGAGAGGGTCAACCTGTTCCCATCAAGGAACAATATGAGAAACAAAGAACCGCATTCTTCAAACCAGTTCAAATTTGGACTATAAACCTTACCAGAACATTTTGCGGTTTTAGGTCTCTGTGGCATACTCCGGCAACCGAGTGCATGTATGCCAGCCCTCTAAATACCTGCCAGAGTTTCGCCCTTAATATCGTTCGAGAAATGGAAAAGAAGCAAAGAAATGCTTCACAAGAAATCGCTTACTTGATACGTGTAGAGTTTAACATAAATGAGCGGCATCCGCTGGTTCATATTGCTATAATGTTTGAGCACCCGATACATGGACTCGGGGACATATTCCATGACTAAATTGAGAAATAGCTCATCCGTGGTCGTTGTCGAATAGAAGCAGTGCTTCAAAGAAACAACGTTCGGGTGATCCATTGTGCGCATTAACTGCAATTCGCGATTCTTGTATCTCCTGTCCTGCAACACCTTCTTAATAGCCACCGTTTCCCCAGTTTCGAGACATTTTGCCTACAAAAAGAAAACACAAACGATCAATTAAAACAGAACACTTCTAGCAATCCGAGAATGAAAACGATAATTACATTCATGTACCTGAAAAACAACCCCGAATGACCCAGTTCCGACAACACGCTCTGCCATGTAACTAACTGTCTGCACAATACATTCGCTATTTAGGTAAAAATCATGAATTCCAAGCAGTAAGTAAGAACAAAATTTTCAATATCAAAATCCCAAATATTGTTGCTTCATTTCTATCTCATTTAGCTCGTGCTATTTTCGTTTGGATCATGAGAGATATAGAGTCCAAATCCTTCAAAAAGACGATATTTTCGAGCCATGTTACAGCGGGAGAAGATTTCACGCTACAATCGTTCAACACTAGATAGCTAATAATCTGATCTAGCATATATTACTTCCCAACTAATAAAGTCTCGAGTGGATAATCATTTTTACCTGCTTTGGCTCTCCATTCTTTCCCCCGATGGTTGTGGATATTATATGGCCAGTAACCGCATCTTTCCCGTCCACAACAGGAGCAGACATCTCCTAAAACACATACCCAAATCAAACATTAGCAAACATTTCTAAATCAAAGCACAATTCTAGCATTCAAAAAAACAAGGAATATATTCCCAGAAAAAAAAAAGAGTAAAAACTCAAGAATCAGACCAAGTACACAGCATCCATCAAAATCTTGAGCTACAAGTACAGATCACCAAGCAGTACAAGAAAATATAAGTCCCAATAAAGAGAGTACTACTGAATTGTAAAAGTCCAATCTTTTTTATTTTTATTTTCTACCCATGATTCAAAAGAAAAGAAAAAGCCTTCAGATCATCTCCAACAATATGACAACATCCCAGAATCCCAGATCAATTCCCTGCTTGAGCACTATAATTCTGTACTACTATTTTCTCCCTTTTCCACCCAAAAATAAAAAGAAAAGAAAGAAAGAACAGTATGAAATTGAAGGGGGAACAAAATTCACCTTTCAGCAGTAAAAAACACACATAAAGACAGGCTTACAGTGATGGGCACAGTTAGTATGAACTCAGAGAGTAAGTTTATATTCAGAGCAAGCTATATTTCCAGAATGGTAGTTGAAAATTAACCCAAAAAATGGATTTCTATATATAAAAGGAGGGAAGAAAAGTGAAGATTTTACCTGATCTTCGGCCATAACTCCCAGCTAGGCAGCTACAAATGAAACGAAAAAAAAAAAAAATCAAGAAGGAAAGAAAGAACAAGGAGGAAGAAAAAGGAGGGGGAGAAAGAGAAATGTATTTTCTTTTTCCTGTTCTTTATGCTTCAAAGCTCATAATTGTCGGTTCAGAGGAGAGAGAAAGAGAAAGAGAGAGAAAGAGAAAGAGGACCCATGAGATGAAACCAAACATCGCCCATGTGAATCCAGCTCTTCTTTTGGTCTCTCCTTAACCTTGGTCTTTGTTTTATGTAATTTTATTTACGTTCAGACCCCAGGAGTTTTTACTATTTGCAAATTAGCCCCAACTATTTTTGTTGAAACTTGAGAGATGAGGATAATGATAGATAGGAAGGTTGTTGCAATGTTTTGGACTTAGCCAAACTCAGACTAAGTCATGACCCATCTCAATAATGATTATGCTACCGCCCTAATTAAACCACAAAATATTCTTTTTTTTTTTTTTTCCTTTATCTTTTTCATTTTTTCATATAAAAAGAATTGAAAATAACTAATAATAAAATTAAAGAAAGATTGCAATAGTGGTTAATAATAAGTGATCAAAGATCACTCTCTCGCATGCAACTGCATACCTTATTATGTATATATTATTAATAAAGTGTGAGGCTTTATTTCTAATTGGTTTGTGTTTGAGTGATTTGAATAATAAAATTGAATAATCATTCAAAAGATAGCACTACTTAGGGTTAGGGTTGGCGTTTGGGTATTCAAATCAATTTTTTCGGTTTCGATTTGTTCAACTTTTAAAAAATGAAACTATTCGGTTTAACATTTTAGTTTGATTCGGTTTAGAAACCTCAATTCTCAACATTTCTTAGTGTTCTAGCATAAATAAGTAAATAATTATTTGTTTTTACTAATAATTTAGGATTAAAAATCATTCAGCATCCATTTAGTTCAATCAAGCTCATTTAATGAGATTATAACATCTTTAAAAAAATAATAACTTTGGAGAACCAATACAGACCAAGCTAAAGATTTTTTATAATTTATTTATATAGTCTAGCAAACTTTTTTGTTCAAATCCAAATTCGCCAACAAAATAAAAAATAACTAAAATAAAAGGGAAAATAAAATCACCCAAATGAATATATAGCAAATAATCATAACCATGAACAACAGTGTTCCACCTCATATGTAATAGTTTCACTTCGAGTGTCATAAAATGGTCCTACAGATTAACGTCATACATCAATTTTCATGCTCAACAATAAAGCCACATTTCGCAGACATACAACAAAAATTGAGTTCCAATTTTATTGAATGTATTAATTATATTGAACGCTTAAATTTAACTCATAGAAAAGGCTCATATACATATGCAAGCATATAAACTTATGCGAAGGTAGCATGTGAGACTTGTTCAATTGCAAATTTAGACGAGGCTACAAGAGTGCCTGAACGGACGACACCGCTCGTCTGCGATTAAGAACTCGGGTTAGATTGCGCATGGGATATAATAGGAGTCACCGACAATTGATCATTGAGTTAGGCTTTAATTTGTCTACGATGATGTATTGGCTAAAGGGAAGCGCAAAGCTGAGTGAAAACTTGCAAAATTTAATTTGGAGTAATAGGTAGGTAGTGTAGAGTTGATGTTGTTAATGTTTATAGGGAGCAAAATTAGTTAATTGGTTAGATGGTGAATCTTTAATAGATAGTGTGCCAATGGGCATGGCTTGAGGGAATTGGCCGGATTCACCTTTAGTTTTATTTGTGAAGAACTTGATGAAGGATGGTTTTGTCATCTACCAAGTTATATTTATCCTTGATGAGGATGTTTTTTCTACATCCAATAATTTCATCTCACTTTTAATATAATAATAATAATAATAATAAAATAATAATTAATATTAATAATAATATAACTATAATATAATATAATATAATTAATATAATATAATATACAATTGTAACACCCCAGTTTTTTAAACTTTTGAAACTTATATAATAAAGGTAAAATCTCAATAATCCCAAAATATGATATAGAAGTACGGGGTGCTATGCCACACCTAAGCCGGAAGACTTAAGGTGCACAGGCTACTAACTAAAATCTCCAATAGTGTCAATACATAAACATGGCGCGCAGGCCGGAAGGGAAACTATCTATTCTACGCTCCAGTCCTAGCGCGCTCCAGTGCTCTAATCCTCTGTGCCTGAAAGCCAAATATATCTGTTCAGCAAGAGATGCTGGTAACCCATTCAACGCGTTTAAATACAATACAATAGAAATATATATAGATATACGAAAACCATTTGAGCATGAAGATATATCCTATGAACTCTAGCTTTAAAGCCGGGAATGACTCAACAGATAAGGCTAGACACGAGCGGCAGATAAAGCAAGCATATGCAATTCACAATAGATAAGCAGATTACGACAAAGGCATAAAAATAATCATAGCCCCACATAGGCAATCCCCAACATATTCCCATAAGTCACATCCCCCAAGATACTCATAACCACAACTCATCCATATCACAACACATAGCACACTTTGTTGGCGCCACAGGGACCAAATCGCATGCCCAATACATGAGGGTCAGCGCATATAGCTCTGACACGGCCGCAGCACCCTGCCCGTATCGCAACACGGAGGGGTCGATCGCAACCGACCGATGAACCGCAGCTCATCATAGTGTTTGATCGCAACCAAAACAGTGGACCGCAGCCCCAAGAGAATGTCATCTGACCGCAGCCAGGAAAGGACGAACCGCAGCTCGTATAGAAACGTTTGATCGCAACCAAACGGTGGACCGCAGCCCAAAGAGAATGTCATGACCGCAGCCCCAGCTTCTGAACCGCAATCAGGATAACCATCCGATCGCAACCGAATTGGGGTAACACACACACATAACACATAGCAAGCACATGCAACCCACATTACACATGGGAAGGGGAAAACGTATAACAAAACCTATGCGTATCCATTCACATACTAAGAATAGTCCTAAGGGGTTCATACTCTTTCCACCTAGGTCAACGGGATACCAATTCAACTAGCATGCAATATAATAGACTCATAAACCTAAAACGGTACCCGAAATATCAACTAGACATAGGCACGATAAACGGAGTCCGTTGGGACACCACGGGACGGGGAAACATCAAACGGGAAGCCGGGGTCCTGGGTGGGACAAATTTTCCAGCGGTAGCCGGTGGGTGGGGGGCCACCCGCCGGCTGCCCGCCGAGTTACTGTTCCGGCAGCGGTGTCGCCGGCGGCAGCTGCCCGCCGCTTGCCGCTGCCGGGCACTGTTAACGGCAGTGGGTAGGTGGCGGGTCCCCTACCCCCCACTGACTCTTTTCATCCTTTTACGCCCCGGGAACCATCGTGGAACCCGAAACCATGCTTAGACACTTTACAACGCAATTAACGACACACGTAGACAATTAACGGATCAAATACGAGAAACGAACGGCACGTAACTATCATGCTTTCCTAAACATAATCAACTCCCAAACATGCGATTTCCCACCCGATAATCCAAGAATAATATCATACCATACAACCTAGGGTTCTAATCTTTTTATCAACAAGAATACGATTCGCCTTCTAATTACAAGATTCGGTAAGAATAATATATGAGCATCAAACATAACACACAATTATCAAGAACAACACATAATTATCAAGAATCCCAAGAACATCATAATTATCAAGAATCCCAATTAATCATCAAGAACATCATATCAAGAATCCCAATTAATCATCAAGAACATCACTATCAAGAAACTCCCAATATCAAGATTATCAAGATTATGGAATCATTATATCAACATCAATATCAATCACCCAAATTCGCCATTCACCATAGTATGGGGGAAACCCTAAGGGAAATCATAACTATGAAAATAGGTTTTGTTGAGACATGGGTTACCTCTTAGCCTTAATTGGTTCCTTGGCTATGAAGGATCTTTCTTTAAGCTTTCTTGATTTCTTGATTTCTCCTAGGGGAATTCTTGGAACTCTTTGGGTGGTGAGAGATTATTGTGGTGGGGATTCTAGGTGCCTCCTGAGTTCCCTATTTATAGATCTAGGGTCTTAATTAGAGTCTAATCCTATTGGGATTAGGGGTTGGGTTTAGATATGAGGGCCCACGGACCACGGTGGGCCTTTTTCTCTAATTAATCATTTATAGTTTATTCTTTCTTTTGGGCTATTGGTTAATTAATTAATTATCTTTAGGGGTCGTAACATGGGGTGTTACAAATATAATATAATATACTATCTACTATGTTTTTTTTTGTTTTTTGTTTTTGTTTTTTTTTTTTTTTTTTTTGTTTTTTGAAAAATAAGTAGTAATTTCATTAGAAATAAGCCACAATAATGTCAGAAGGGATTAAATTCCAGTACATAGCAGTATGATGCTGGAAAACTGTAGATGCTAAGGCATGTGCTAAATAATTGTTCGATCTAGGAATAAAATTAAAAGAACAAAAACCAAACGAAGTTGCAGCTGCCCTGCAGCTATCGATAGCATAGCCAACGTACGAACGAAACATAGATGGTGGCGAAGTGAGATAATGTTGTAGTGTGAGACAATCCGTATATAGCTTTATAGACTGCTCTCCCCGATCCTTTAACCATGACAAAACCTCCTTGTATGCAATTGCCTCAGCCATGAGTGGTGAGAAACAATCCTGGAGGGGTGTATTGAACGCTGCAATATATCCCCCGTTTGCATCGAGAAGGACTGCTCCCACTGTTGCCTTGCCTGTCTCGTGGAGATAACCAGCATCGATGTGGCAAATTCTCGGTTGTGGGAGGCCATCCGCGGCTACTGTGGTGGCGGACTGCCCATGCAGTAGAGCAAGTATTGGCCGTGGTGGGAAGGTGGTCGGCAGGCGTCCTTGCGTCGTGTGTGGCGGGTTTGCTGCCACGCTTACATGGTTGCGGTGGCTGCCGCAATCAGACCCCTCGGCCGCGGAAAGCAGTCATCCCACACCGCTCCATTCTGTGCTCTCCATATGTGGTATAGAATTGCTGTTGCATATAATATCCCATTAGAGTCTAGAACATTTAGAAGTTCACCAAACCAAACATGAAAAATATTTGTCACACTATTGGGGATTGGGAGGTTGGATAATCCCCAAATGGCCTTTGAAAAGTCACACAACACCAAAACATGCATAGTGTTTTCTTGAGATATTCCACACATGGCACAATTTGGCTCCACATTTACTCTCTTTATAAGCAAATTTGTAGTGCTGGGGAGAATATCACTTACAGCCCTCCAAAGGAATATTTTCCACTTGGGAGATTTTGAGCTTCCATAGAGTAAGCCATTTATTGAAAGCCCCATCATTGTCATCATAATTCCCACAATATGGCTATAGCCATTTTTGACCGAATATATTCCTTTTTGGTCTACGTGCCAATACCAAGTATCATCATAGTCAGGGGAGATAGGTATTTTCATAATATTTATGACATCGATAGGTTCGGAAAAAATCAGTCAATATGGAATGATCCCACAAACCAGTTTTTTGATCAATCAATCCTACAACTTTGGCTCCTGCCAATTGCATAGGCATCCTCAGTCTGTATCAATATGATTCTTCACGGATTCGGGGACTTTGAGTAAGGTAACACAAAGGGCTAATGACTGGAAATGGGTTTGTACCATAGGTGTCGGCATTCTTGCTCTTTACAAAATCTTGAAGGAGTTGTTTTGAAATGCGAACGATAACCAAGATTGTAAGAAACTCGGTCCATCCTTAAGGCTTGACTTGAGGCCTTTGTAAGTCCCGTAGCGCAAGTTCTCAACTCGACTTCTTGGTTTGCAGGTTTCTTTTTATCAATCATTCCTAGTTGGTTGAATTGTAGGGCTCAAACTGTAACTTCACAACTACCACAATCGATAATACCTTTTTGGAAACGAGACGTGGGTTTAAGTCGTTTACTAAAGGCAATACCTTGAGGTGAGGTTCCTTTCCCCAAGGATTCATGCATGCCCTTCTAATCGCTCAATAGGTTCCGTCTTTTCACAATGGCAATTTGGAATCTGCATAAGGTAGCTGGCTATAATCCAATCTTTTGTCTTTTCCTTGTCTTGGTTAACGACAGGCCCTCTTAGTCTTTCTTTGAAGTTTGGCTTGTCGTCCGGTCCATTTAATCCTTTAGCGACAAATCCTTAGTGATGCCTTTCTCTTTCTTGGAATGCATTGGTTAACTGCTCCTCGACGTCGCATGACGTTTGGCGATTTTGTGTGTCGCATGTACTTCTTACGGTGCCTTAAAACCATCAAGGTCCTCATTCCAAAGTAAGATCTTCATTGCAGTGAAGCTTAGTGCACAGTACTTTCTACGCGTCCGCCGCCTCTACTTAACACGCCGAGTCCTTTTTAACAACTATCTTAACACCAACCTAATAAGCATCAACCTTCACGCCATTTAGACAAAGCAAGGGGTTTACCCCACTTGTAGGGTTTTAGCAAGAGTTCGAAAGAGAGGGATACAAAATTAGAGAAATGACAATGATTCTAATCTCATAACGATTTAAGGTTTCCAAGGATAAATTAGATAAACAAAGTTAAGTAAAGGCATAACGGGTGTTTAATTGCTTTCAAGGATAACAAGGATTCGAGGCAACGGTTCAATAATTAAGGAATATCGAGAGACTGGATTCAAGGGCAATGATATTTTAAGCTGAGGGAAAGGGTTCACAAGTTAACGTGATATACTTACCTCGCACTAAAGATTAAGCAAAGGCCATGTTCATGCATTATTCACTTCCTTGCATCTATTGGCATTCTAGTTCTCTTTACAGGTGGTCTCCCACTTCCGTTACTCCTTTTCCGGATCTGCTCCTGAACTCCTGTTGTAGACGTTGGATTCGGTAAAGGTCGGTGATGCTAGCATAAGCCTCGATGAGGATTCTGGGTCTACTTACGGTTAAAGCCTTTCGAGTTTCAAAGTTGAGACCCGCCACAAACTTCTCTACTTTAGTCGCCTCTGTGGGCAAGAATTTAGGTGGAAACGAGCTAGCTCAAAGAATCGTTTGTGGTATTTCACCACTGTAGTTATCTCCTATTTCAGGTGGATGAATTATTTGTACATGGCTGCCCTTACATGCGCGCGGTAGAAACGTCCTAGTAACTGAGCCTTTAGGGTTTCCCTGTTGAATCCCGGTTCTTGCCTACAGGCAGGTCCCTCGTGAACCCACCAAAGATCAGCCTTATGTCCGAAGTAGAACGAGGCTAGTTCCACACGGTGTCCTTCCGGGCATTCCACTACTTCAAAAATCTTGTCGAACGTTCGGATCCATTCCTTGAGGGTCGTAGGATCTTCTTCCCCTGCGAAGATAGGTGGGCGATGGCTCGAGACTTGGCGAGCCACGTCTGGGTTCCCGTTCGGGGGGTGGTCGGTTGTTGTTATTAAGGATGGCGTTGCTTGATGTCTGGGCGACCTGAGTCAACTGTTGTAGGTTCTGGGTTAACGAATCTTGGGTAGGAGGCTCGGGGATTCTCGACTGGTTCCTCGTTGGCATCATTCCGGTGTTCACAGGATCAGCACCGATCCTAACGGTAAGTTAGGGGTTCGCATCCTTACCTTGATGCTATAATTGGAACAATCATCACTATAGTCATAAGAATCAATACTTAGGAGAGTTAGTCAATTGTCTAATAGGTGAACCCAAAATCCCTAGTCTTCTCTCAATTGGAATTTTCTTTGCTTTTAATTCATAAAATATTCTTTTTAATTACATTAATTCTATTTATTTGCACTTTCCCTTATCAACAAATTGATTATTCAAGATAACAGTTAATAGTGTTCTTCGTGGGATCGATCCTGGAATACTCCAGGAATTTATACTGTGATGACTATGTGCGCTTGCAGATTATAGCAATCAAGTTTTTGCGCCGTTGTCGGGGAACACTTTATTAAACTGTTTTCTTTAAGTTTTTCTTTTCAATTTTATTTTAGTTGTTAGTTTGTTTTTTATATTTCTATTTTTATTTAGTTTGTGTTTTTATATTTTAATTAATTAAGGGATCTTGTCCAGATTAAATCCTTTTTAACTATTCTTTAACGGAATTAATTAAATAATTAATCTGGGATTAAAGGGCGTAACACGGGGTGTTACAGATATGTCCTACTGGCTGAACTCACGGCCCACGCCACAGCCTATACCGGCAAGCAGCCACCGCCACCATTGTTGCTGCAACCTGGACAGCCCCACGAAATGCCAACAAGGCCAAGAAAATGTTATGTCGATGGAGGTTACATCATGGGACGAATTCGGCTACGGTCGGAGCAATCCTTCTCGAAGCCGACAACCGCTATATTTCGGCCTTCAGCGCCCCCTCCCAAGTTACTTCTCCACTCTTATGGCCGAAGCGTTTGCGTGCAAAGAGGCCTTGTCATAGCTAAGGGCGCGTGTAGAAGAGTCTATACAGCTACACACAGATTGTCAAACATTGTAGTGTTATCTATCCGCACCAGAACCCCGTCTCGATCGTACATTGGGTACGCTATTGATAGTTGCAGAACTTACATGTCTGCTTTTAGTTCTTGCTCAGTCACTTTTATTCTAGATTACAGAATTTACTAGCACATACTTTAGCTACTACAGCTTTTAATTCCACAATGGCTATGTACTGGGACGACATCCCACTTGACTCTATTTCAGTTTTATCTATAAATACAATCACATTGGTTGACCTAAAAAAAGATCTAAAACCATTAATGATTATCATGAGACTTATAATATTACTAGTTTTACACGCGCATTGCCGAATGAGTTAATGTCCAATGTTTATAATTAAATAAATATTTGAAAGTATATCAATGCAAGATTATATATGAGAAGTTCATATATAAGTAATTTAATGTCGAATTTGTTTATTTAAATATGTAACTCATAGTATATAAATACAATATAATATAGGAGATTCATTATAATTGTTACTATACTTTTTTTTTAAAAGAGTAACTAAGTATTTTTGTTACAAAGGGTTCTAATAAAAAAGTATAAACTGTATACAACTAACATATATTCAATTTATGCATTTCCTAGATGAAATTTGAATCCCATTGACTATTAAGGGGATGTTTGGTTCATGAAAAATGTTTTCCAAAGGAAAATATTTTCCTTAAAGTGGAGGAAAATGTTGTTTTCTGGTGTTTGGTTCATGAAATTCATTTTTCATTGGGAAATGAATTCCTCAAATTTGAGGAAACAAAATCCTTGTTGGACCAAGGATTTTGTATTCCATGGAAGATGGGAAGAAAAAGTGAATTAGATTGCCTATATTACCCTTGTTTTTTTCTAATTATATTACTCTTATTAATTTGTAGGGGCATATATGTCTTTAAACTTGTTATTCCTTACAATTCCAAATATAATCAAACAATAGAATTAATATTCCCAGTAATTCATTTTCCACCAACCAAACAATGAAATTCATCTTCCTAGTAATTGTTTTTTCATGGAATTCTAATTCCACTTCCCTTAAAATATTTTCCGCGAACCAAACGAGCCCAAATATTTGAAAGTATATCAATGCAAGATTATATATGCGAATTTCATACATTAGTAATTTAATGTCGAATTTGTTTATTTAAATATTTAGCTCATTGTATATGAATACGTACAATGTAATATAGAAATTCATTCTAATTGATACTAAACTTTTTTTAAATAGTAACCAAGTATTTTTGTTGCAAAGGGTTCTAATATATTTAATGAACGCACATATATACAAGATCAATGAATGAATCAATGGTACCAATCCTTTAGGTGTTTTGCTCATAGTTCATTTAGCTCAACCATTATTGTTGAATAATTAAATTATTATGGATAAAAAATTCATAATTTAAGGAATTTAGATGAAGTAGTAAAAATTTAAAATTTTTAATTATAATGTATTCTCAAAGATATTGGATGATTAGTAAATATGATGTAACCCAAAGATCAAAATGCATGCTAAACAAAGTGTTATGTTATTAAACAGTTTGAAGCAACCATTTGTTCCAAGCCACTGAAAATACAAATATTGCAATTTACAATATTTTCACTTAGCGTTGAGAATGATTTCCCCAAAACAAGAGCCAGTTTCGCTGGCTTATTGCTTGCCCATCCACGGATGAGCAATCTAATTTTTTAAATTGGAGCCTTAAGGCTCCTTTTTATAGGAGCCTCAAGGCTCCCATGCGACTTTTCCCACCAATATGGGAAAAGTGGCAAAACTAAGGGGAGCCGAACGTTCAGCTCCCCATATGTTTTTTTTTTTGTTTTGTTTTGTTTTTTTTTTTAAATTTTATTTCTTTTATTAAATTATTATTATTATTATTATTATTATTATTTTATTATTATTTTATTATTATTATTATTATTATTATTTAATACAAGTAAATACGGGGGGTAAATTCTATTTCAAAAAAAACTCTAAATTGAAAAATGTCATTGTGCAATAATAATAATAATAATAATAACAATAACAAATAACAATAACATACAATAACAATAATAATCAATGGTGGTTTCGTCATTTTTTTTCCTATTGCTGCTAAATTCCAAGTCATGGGGAAGTTATGAATTCCAACTCAATGAGTTGAGGGAATGTGAATCGCGGATTCCCTCCAACCAAAGAGCTCATAAATGTCTAAGTTGATAATTGAGTTATCTTTTGTATGAGACTGACTCCGATAGCAAACTAAAAAAAAAATACTTCGTATCCGTCATCTCAATTATAACATTAATTAAAAGTTGGATACACATTTTATACAATCTTCTAAAAAAATACTCCCTCCGTCCAGTTTTATGTGGTTGTTCGGTTAATGAAGTTGACTGAAAGTATTTTTAATTCAATTTTTCATTAATATTAAGTTTAATATTAGTATACATACAATTTATATTTTAGAAACTACACTAAAAGTACTATTAAACACACAAAATTAAATTTAAAATAAGTAAAAAAATACTAAAGAAAATAAACAAGGAAGAAAATTTTTGTTTGACCAATGAATAGTAAATATGGCAGATAAAATGAGAACAGAAGAGTAGAATATATATATATTAAAAAAAAAAGAGATCACTCTACCTCCAATGTGTCTCCAATATTGACAATGAGGGAACTAAGAATTGGCACAACAGGAACCAAGCGCCATTCTTTTTAATTTGAAGACCTTATGTTTCGTTGACTTGAAGGAGGATAGTTAGGCCATCTGCATCAGAGTGGGGGTTGAGATCCATTACGAGCTCTGACAATGAGGGAACTAAGAATTGGCACAACAGGAACCAAGCGCCATTCTTTTTAATTTGAAGACCTTCTGTTTCGTTGACTTGAAGGAGGATAGTTAGGCCATCTGCATCAGAGTGGGGGTTGAGATCCCATTACAGCTCTGCCTGGGGACATGGTGGATAATAGTTCATCCTCATTGGATGCATTCCCCCTTCATATAACTTACACATTTTTTCATATTTTATTCCCAGATTTTTGGCAATAAGTCTGAGTAACTTCATGGCTACCTTGTTCATTCAACTGAGTATGCTTGTCGTTCAAAAAGGAACACAAATTTTACAAATTATGATAAGAATTTAAGATTGGACAAAGGTCGAGTTACGTTGAATAAAATTCAGTTATATAATACAGAATGTCAAATCAATACTAAATAATTAACTACTCTAATTCCCAATTATAAACTTAATTTTTTTGAAAAAAAATAGTCAAATAGGTCATTGAACTTACACGAGAAAAGAAGTACGCTCGAAACTTTTAAAAAACATGTCAGACACAACAAAAAAAAAGTAGTAAAAGTTAGCTTGCTTTAATGCATCAAGCATGGCACGTACCTTACAGGGCGCGAATGTTGCGCTCCATGGGCAACAATGACCTTTTCATTTCCTTTTTTCTCTCCTCCTCGCGGGCCTCGAGTAAAAATAATTTATTTGCCAGCAAAAAAACATCATAAAAAATTATGTTTCTCATTTGTTAAAAACTTGATCTCAATTTTTTTCATTTGTAAAAACCTAATGGGAATGCTCTTAGTAATAATTTTAGCCTTTTAGGTGATTTTTTTGGGTCAAGCATGATGCAAAGAGGGAAGAGAGCAAGTCTTGATTTTTTTGTAAACCGCACTAAAATAAATAAAAAACCAAAGAGGGAGAGAGCAAGTCTTGATTTTTTGTAAACCGCACTAAAATAAATAAAAACAATGACGCACAGAAACGTCTAACTGAGCGCGATAAACCTGAATTGATGGGATACATGGTATACATTATAGACACAACATCAACTGTGCTTCCCATTAATGAAGTTAAGCCCTCCCTCATTAGCAAGTTTTTGCTGTGAATTGAAGCTGTCATTTTGACTAAATCATTACAGCAAATCAGAAAGTTATCCAGCTCTTGTCAACCCCAAACTTAAACCTTTCTAACCCCCAAACACATTGTCCATAGTCTTGTACATTCTAAACATCCTTGAAGAAAAATAATTGGAAATTCTTCAATTCCACCTACATCAAATTTTCTCCAAACTCACTTTTCAAGTTACAAACCAACATGAAAAATTGAGTACTATTTCTACATAACAACACAATCTCCCCAGCATAATTCGTAGTATGGCGCAGGTATCTAACTCTAGTCGTTGTTCTATCCTCTCCTAATGAAATGGTCATATGAATCTTCTCCCAGCATTCCTTAGATTTTTCCCAAGTCCACACATTAATGTAGAATTGGTGGCCTTTTTGGCGAACAAGAACAACAGCCAGTCGACCTCCATCAACTTGTAGCAATGCAAAATTTCCGTAAAGAGCGTGATATTTTTCGGTAAATGAAGCTGAATAATACTGCAATGATGAAAGTTCAGCTGGAAATGGTATCAAAAGATAACTCTCAGACCCAACATCAAATGCTACTATGTGGGAGGTAAGATGAGGTTCAGTCAGCCAATAATAGAAATAGATAACACCGTCATATTGACACTAATATTATAGCAGTAGGAGGGCAAGTATAGCAGAGCAGAAGGGGTAGGAATAGGAGCAGTTGATCTCCCTCCATGATTTATCCACTCCCACAGTCAAAATCCAATGCTTATACTGGTAGCGGATGGGCCTGCTTCCTGGATCAATCGTATAGGTTGACATCAAAACCTTGTATCTTTTAGATTGTGAATCAAACCCCAAGTGTGGACACGATAAATGTATATAGGATTGGATTGTCGGAAGGGAAATACGCTGTCCCGTACAAACGTTGCAAACAACGACGTCTCCATTGGTCTGGTCAGAGAAATCAGGCCGTCGAGGAGGAGTGTAGACAGCCTTTCAGAAAGGGTTTAGCGTCCAAGTAGCGGAGACGGTTGGCTTGGAGCATTCCCGGCCGCTGTGGGTTTTCTTCGCTGAAATTTATGGTGTAATACGCACAGGCGGAGGAGGGCGTCTTTCGAGGTATGATAGCGATGAGGATGGCCGCCCTATTGGGAAGTGTCAAGGACAAGCTGCGATGCAGAACGCCAAAGCCATGATCAGCTATGAGAGCGCAAAACAATTTTGAAACGCACCTGAATCGTACTAGCGATATAGCGGGGAGTTTGGAGAGGATCTCGACGAGAATGTCTGGGGAAGAAGGAGAAGAGGTAGCGTTGAAACACGCGCCGTCGCGGTCGCCGTCTTCTCCGATGTGTCCATCGGTATCCTACGAGCTGATCGATGCCGTCTCAAAAATAGTTAGAGTTGTATTTAATGTAAAATTGTATTCTCCCTTCCCTCGTGATTGCGATTGCTTGAAACCTAACCAATGTTGGACTCT
>VALG01000274.1:0-16560 GCA_009835305.1 Ipomoea purpurea
TTCTTACATTTCTGCTCTTTTGCACTCTTCAGGTTAATGCTGAAATTACTGAATCTGACATAATGAAAGATATTGAAACAGATGGAAATGAGATGCCTTTAGGGAAATTATGAAACGGCTAAAAGCCAAGGGATCCAAGGCTCGCAATGAGGTAAAGAATGAATCTACCCTTGCTGAGGTGAAAAATGATGTGGATGATGATATCTGAAAATGGTGAGGAAATTAATTCAGACAGTGTTGTCAATCCTAATAAGTTTGAATCAAGCAATGGCCATGAGTATGTTGGAAAAGGAAAAAGCAGTACCAAACATCAAAAAGAAAAACAGATGGTAGTGATGACAGATGGTCCTGTTCCTAAAAAGCGGAGTCATCTGCTCAGGCTCTTAAGCCATCTTCCGCATCAAAGAATGAGAAGCATAACAAGAAGCTTAAGGCAAGTGCCTCAAACTCCACTGAAGGGGATGATGACCTTCACTCTGTTTCAGAAGATAAGTCGTTGAAGAAGATACTGTTTCAGAAGATAAGTTGTTGAACTCATGCATCCGCAAGAATTCAACCCCTTCAGCAAAAAGAAAACGGAAGGTTTCAGATTTGGACCATGAAGTTGACACTAAGGACTACCATGAAAGTGAAAGTAAGCTTCTTTACAAGTAAAACTGGTTGCGTTGCAGCTATAAATTCTTGTCCTCAACTGAATTCCCAATTTTTACAGAAGTTAAAGAAAATATTGCAACTGATGGGACACATATCTCAAATGATTCAAGTCAGGATCTATGAAGAAGCAGAAGAGAGAAACATTCTGGGTTGACAAAGGTTATTGTGTTCAATATCTTTGACTCTAATTTGATGCATCTCTTTTGAATAGCTTGGCATGGTTGATATAGTTCACTAGTCTGCTACATCTCAAAAATTTCAAGTTACTAGGCATGTAGTAACCATTTGTGTGTGTGTGTTTCTTCAATCTGCAGTATGGGCTTTAGCCTGCTGCTTAAATATTAGTATCTGATGCTTTGTTGATATGTAGAACGATAAATGTCTCCCTCTACTAACATAAGTTCTTAAATGAGAACAATTCAATTTGATTTTAGTCATTGGAGAATTTGTTTTCTTTATTACGATGCTAAATAAACTGACAAATGTCCTTCCTATCTAAAGAGATTTTTCTTTTCTATTTGGGAATATTTTTGTACTTTTGTGTTTTTTCAATTGTTTCTAGCGATGGTTTTTCTAATTGTCCTTTGATTTTCTTTATTCATTGGATGATTCTATTTGGTGTGTCTGCAGTTTGTTTGTGTGTTTAATACTTAAATGCTGCTTTTGTATCTACTCTAGTGCACTTCGAAGGGTGGCGAAAGTCCACACGAGGACTTGATTGTTGCCGAATAAAAGTTTGGTGGCCCATGGATAAGCAGTAAGTCACTTAAAATCAAAATTTTAATCTTATTTATCAATCATTTGGAAGGCTTTGGACTGTAATAAATGATTATGCACATTTATGTGGCCAACACCTGTGTTGCCTCTTCTTTATCTTCTTATATGCATTGTCTGATGTATGCTTTCCTTGTCAACCTTCGACTCGTATATTACCTATTTGTTCTCCCTTTTCCTTAAACATATATAAATAAATAAGTGATATGTAATCCAAGAAGCCAAATTTTGGGGGAATCTTGTTGAATGGATACTCTTTCTATGCTTATTATCTTCATCCTTGAAAATATTCCATGGTCCTTGGGATATTTGGTTTAACGAGGGCACTCTTTCTTTCTTTTCTTATTTATCCCCATCTTGTAAAATTTCCCCCGAACAGAACTGCATTTCATGTGTTAGAAAAAGTGTTCTTTAGTTTGGTGGATGACTTGTTCTATCTGGCCTCTCTTGTTTAGCTATTATGTTTCTTTTCTTCGAAACATCAATCATACTCTTTAACTTGTAGTTGTATCCACTGATGAGAAAAGAAAGTATCCATAGCTTTTATTTCTTGTTTTCTCCTTTCTTGCTTTCTGGTGTCTCATTGGTGCACTGTTCCGGGCACACCTAACTTTGTTTCTACTTTCCATGACACTTCAGGTTCTATGAAGGAGTTATAAAGTCCTTTGACACCCAGAAGAAAAAACATGTGGTAAGCTGCATTTTATTATCCTCTAATTTTTAAGTATGTTAACGCAAAAGCTATAGCTCACAGCGAAGGCGCAACTTTATTTCCTTATATACTGCCACCACATTTTCGAGAAGGCAGGGTGCTGGACTTAGCCCTTTACCACCGGCCTCCGCCCAACAATTTCCCTAGCCACCAATTGTGGACTTGGCCCTTCACCGTCTCTGCCCAACAACACCAATCTCACATTATCTTTTGTAATTTCACTTGATCGATGGTGCTTCATTGTTTAATTTCGGAAGATATGTATATAACTGATGGGAATGTGAAGCCTCCGGTGGATAAGGCACGCTGAGCTTTTGATAGTGGATGAGAAGCCTGTTAAGTCAGGAGGAGTTTTTGATAAATATTTATTCTTAAGAGTTTCACCATAGCCTCCAATGCAGTTGTTAGTTTGATTCAGTATCTGATACTTGACATTATCTGCAGCGATCAAAATCGTCAAAGAGTGCATCGTCCAAGGGAGTGTAAGTGCTTCGTTCTTTTCTAGTTTCATGGCAGTATTGGAATTTTATGCTCTAATCAGCTTACTGCATGATGCTCTAAGCTCTAAGTTTTAGATGAGACCATCATGCACGATTCAGTGATTCACTGCAAGAGGGATTTCTGGAATTACGTACTATATTTTTTTCATGTACTCGTTGTGCAGATCTGGTGATAAGAAAGGGAGATCTTCGGGTGGATCTGGCAAAAGAAAGCGATGAGTCATATGTGAGTTTGCCATTGCAGTTCAGCCAAGATTACGTTTGTGTCTTCATTTCTTTTCCATCTTCTATATGCTTTTTACCTAATTGCCTTGCAGGTCTCCATTATCTCAAGTAACTGGGAAGAGAATCCAAGAAAGAATTTGAAATATGGACAAAAAGGCATATCAAAGAGTAGGTCCCTAGTTGATTATTTCGAATCAGATAAAGGTTTGAATCAGTTCTAAAAACCACTTTCAGTTTGTTATTGAATGTAAAATGTGATTGAGCTTTCCTAATTTTCCTGAAGGCAAACGAGAAGAAAATGGAAAAGAGTTTATCTGACCACGAGCAGTCTGAGAAGGACGACGAAATATCACTTTCTGATGGGAAACGAGTGATGATGATGCTGGAATGAATCGGGTGACGTGGAGAGTCCAAAGAGGAAAGCCAATCTGAAAATAAAGAACGGAAGAACCAGGCACTCCCAATGATGCACCCGTGTCTGATGAACAAGAAATGTCGTCTTCTTCAGAGAAACCACAGGAAGAGATATCGGCAGAAAAGTGTTCAGACGAGGAGCATGAAGTCGAGGAGAAACCAGATAGTCCAGGCAGTCCAATGGATGATGAAGCAGGAACCATCCCACAGATGAAGATGAATCTGAAGAGACTACCCTGCCGATGCAGATTTTCTGACGATGAGACTCTCGTATGAAATTCCCAGATTTACATATTAACTCGTAGATTCATTTTATGAATACTGACTGATACGACTTTGGTGAATTGCAGAGCATGGAAGCGTCGGGTAGGGAAACCAGCTCAGAGGAAATGAGTGAGCAGACAGCAGCAGTAAATGGCTTATTCTATGAACCAGTTTAGCGACAAGTGCAGCCCCCGGCAGTCTCCATGTACTATTATTTTAGATGACCTAGTAGAAGATTTAGCCATTAATCCTCGAAAATAATCATAAATTGTGAAGTACAGATAACCTTTATAGCAAACGGTAGCGCAAAGGATGGATGGAGTTTAGCGTTTAGCATAATTATGCTCCCAACGACATTTGTGTAGCTGTCCTGAGCCGTGTTGTTGTAGTCGACTTTTAGGCCTCCTGTACAGCTCTAATGTAGCAAGCAAGATAGCCGCCACCACAATTTACCCAGTTAGCTTTACCTACCTTGTGCAGGAGCTTAGTTTTGTTGTACTATTGCTTTTTTGAGTTTTGTATATCTGCCATTCCTATACAAAGTAATATCATTTGCATTTGTGGTGCGTAAATCGTCGTCTAGAGACTAGAGCATCCATTGCCCATTGTTGTCTCTAGATTCTACTTAGATTACATGTTGGATATCAGGCAATTCTTGTTGTGTCAATGTCATGACACCTTGCACCACGGTGCACATAGCACTGTGCGTCTTGCGCCTCTCAAAACGACGTCGTTTTGGGAAGCGCAGTAGAGAGTTGACGGATGATGTGCGTGTATTATTTATACAATTATGTGTATATATGTATTTGTTTATACATTTATTATTAAATTATGTGTTTCTAGTATAAATTATGTACATTTTTTAACATGAATTTTTTTTAAAAGAAAATTAAACTCAACACCTTGGGTAGCGAAATTTAAAAAAAAAAAATGTAAAACGAAAATTATGTCGTCTTCAAGGTCACAAGCAATCCACACTTGGCACGATATAATTGCCCTAAGTTATTAGCTACACAACATTGTCTTTTTTCTTGTTTCCACAAGTGAGGCACCTTAAGTCTTTTTATATATTGCTAACCCCAAATTAAAGTATAAAATGCTTAACCATATTAATTTTCTTTATGCAATAGGGGGTTTTGAAACTTTTAGTCTAGGATGAACAGTGCATGGAGGCTACTCACGTCAACCAAATTGGTTGGTTCTGAATAAACCCTAATCATAGAAAAACTTTAAACCTATATTACCTTAGTACTAATCTTTGTTCACATCGCGTAACCCATTAAAAGAGCAAAATCCTAAAAGATTCATATCGACTTAGATTTGTGACCTTGATCACCTCTCTGCTTGTCTTTTCCCAAAACATAACCTCAAGACTGCACCAATCTCCAACCATGTTCAGCTTTAACCCATTTTCTCAAAAACGTGTCAACTCTTACAGCAACGTTTAAGTAATTTTCAACCAACAAAGAAGCACCTGAAGTGATAATCTAACAGCCCTACTTTCGCCGCTTTGCACCGTTGAGCCAATCCCGTTGATATGCTCTCCGATCACCAACAGTGACCTTCTTTAGCACAAAATGGTGTTGATCAGAATTGTTCATGCTTTGAGAATCGTCTGCCTGAGGGTTCATCCCAGCGTTTTACGCTAGTTAGTTAAACTCAACATAAACGCATCCAATCTGATCCAGTAGTATTGAAAGTAGAGTGTGAACAAGTCACTGAAGTGCAAATCCTCGGAATGTTTATTGGTTCTTATTCAAGAGAAATCGCGTTCCACGCCAAAGGAAACAGAGGATCGAGTGACCATAAAGTTCTCATCGCAGAATGCAGCAACATAATTTCCACCCTTGTATCATCAAAAAGAAGCTGTAAGGGTTCCCAGGAATCAGCTTTATGAACCTATGGGATAAAACGTAAAATGTTGACAAATAGATTATATATATTCAACAACGAAGCATTGAAGGTGAATGAACAATGAGCTACTGCATCTAGAATCTCCTTGAGACGGAGGGAATCATCCCAAGAATAAGCATGTGGCTTATCTCCACGTAACCAGCTCGGACAATCCTTCACTACGCAAACATAGCAATGCTCTTAGGCCAGTAGCTTAAACAAGAGTACTATATTTACTCCAAGAGTATGGATGCTTTACAAAACGGGAAAACCAAGAGATAAAGATTTATCTTTCGTATACAATGCCAATTTGTTTAGTTTAGCTATTCTGAATAACTTGCAAAGGAGAAAGGGCTCTCCAATGAAAATTAGAACATCTAGGCAGTCGTATAACACTAAGCAATCTGATGCTTTTGAGATTGAACCCCACTTCAATTCTGTTAGATCGAGCGCTTACTTGATACTATGCCAAAAGTATAACTAGTCAATGGCCGAACTTTATTTCTTTGTAAATGACAATTTTGAGATATATGGTCCTAGACTGTCCCTCACCGGCGCTCCGCACCAAGCCTTACCCATTCCAGCCAACAATCCCTCCTTTGCTTCCAGAATATAAATTTAGAAACCCAAGCATGATGAGATCACAAAGAAAATTTTCAGGAAGTTAAAACCAAAAAGCATATTTATATATACTACATGATCCTCATCCCAGTATTACATTCATGCCTACTAAAATCCATAAATCATCAAAATAAATCCTTATTTGATCAAACATACAGACCGCATGGTTTATTACAACAATAGTACTACCGACAATTAGTCTTTCAACTATTTATGAGCAAAATTGACTTTAATGGATGCTCTGTAATACCTGTATCGTTGATCAAAGTGAAATAAAAAAAAATAATAAAATCAGTGTATGAATAATGCTGCATAAACCTGAAGAAATGGTCGGCCGAATACGCGAATGGTGGCGGGTCCAAGGGATGTGTTTGTTAAGGTATTCCAAATATTCCCAAGATTGCCGAGGACATGAATCTGGGTAGTAAATCACTCGCTTCCATTTCCAAGACAATTCTTTCCTTGAATTTCTTCTTTTTCGAGCTTCCTCTTCCTCCTGATTCTTAGTCTCACTCTCGGGTTGGCTGCTGCTCTCTGGCTTTAGGTTCAGCTTCGTCCATTTTAGAGGAAATAATGGAGCGGAAGATGACGGAACGCAACACGTCTGTGGTTTTTAGCCCTTTTGGGTTCCATACTTCCATAACGGGTCAAGGCCGGTGTCAATAAAACCGCAATTTATATCATGCATCCAGCGCACATAGGCAATGTGAGTCTAGGAACAAAATACGCGTGTTTTATGCTGATGTCACTCCGTTTATTCGAACAGATCAAATCTCATTATGTGTATTTAGTTAAAATTTTATGTGTATTATGTTATGAGTTTATGTGTATTCAGTTAGGAGTTTATGGTATTATGTTAACCAATGTGATTTTTTAGAAAGCCCCATTATGTGTATTCGGTTAAAAGTTTATGTGTTATTGTGATTTATTATGTATTATGTATTATGTATTATATTATGTTAATTATTGTATTTTGTTATGAGTTTACGTGCATTCGAAACAGAGAATTTTTTTTAACAGCTTAACAAAACGACGTCGTTTTGGGAGGCACGAGGTGCACAGCTATATGTGTTGCCCTGGTGCACGGTATAACGATTGATAAACATTTAAAATGGATCATCAAACCGTATAGCAATACATACTATGTAACCATTCACCTAATTTTATTTTAAATACGTTTAAATATATATTTTATTAATATCATTATTATAACCCATTATATTATTATACATTTAATAATTACATAATTTATTAACTGAGATTACATAATCTCTATTATAATAAAGCATAAACTTTAGAGAAAATAAAATTAGAAAAAGATTCTCTATTATAATAAAGCAGAAACTTTTAAATAAAATTCTCGCCAAAAGTATTCTCAAACCTCAAAAAAATCATTTATCACGTTACCAATAAAATGCAGCTTAATATTATATATATCAGAGACATCAAATCTGTCCTACACTATTTTTGAAAAGAGATTTTAAACTTCTAAACTACTAAGAAAATGAAGAAGCTTACAATTCTTCATATAGGATCCAAGTTGAAAAAATGCAGACACAAAAAAGGTAATATAACATTCATGTATTTTAATCATTCTAAGTTGGTTTTATGCTTTGCACTTACACATATTTTTACAAATATTGTATGCTTAATCTTTACGTTATACTACTTATCTTTATAAACCTTGTAAAATGCTATAAATTTCTTCTAAAAATGTAAAAGAATGTCTTCTTAAAAATGTACAAATGTAAAAAATGTACAAAGAGGTTAATACAATTCTCCTATTTAGTGTAATACTGTCTAAAAAAAACTAACATACATAGATGCATGAATGATTTTTTGCAGGCAATTTTACATATATATGTCAAAGCCCTTTATAATAATAATAATAATAATATAATAATAATAATACATATAATAATAATAATAATCTAATATAATAAATCAATATGGTCTTTTTAAAATTAAATTTTTGATATTAATTTTAAATGTTTTATTAATTACATTTTTTTGATTATATTTAAGATTATCAAATTCATATTTCTTGTAAAATTAAATTTTATATTAATTTAAATGTTTAGTCATTAATACATTTGTATTATATTAATTTATCAATATTATCAAACATTGTATATTATTTAAAAACATATATATATAACATGAAAATTAATAAAAGTTTTTAATTGCAATGCACAAATTATACTTACCCCTATATTACATTTAATATTGATTTCAACCAAATAAAATAATATCATGCATTAAAATTTATGTCCAACCATTATATCAAATTTAAACTACTCCTTAAATATTTATAAAATATCAAATGGTAAAAGACCAAAATTGTAATTACAAACCATAGAAGTAAATTAAATTTTAACACTTTAAAATCATTTTAACTTCTAAAAAAAAAAACAATAAAATTTAAATATAATATTAATAACCATATGTTTTTTGATCAATATGTACAATTATTTTTTTAAATTTATATATTAATATTCATATATATAAATAATAATGTTTATTCTTAAAGTCAATTTTATGTCTAATCTAGATTATAAATTCTACTTCTAAAAATTTGATCTTTTGTACTCTAAAATTGTAATTCAATTATATTTATGTTTTACAAGTTCTTAAAAAATTTTAATATTAAATACATTTAATGAAATTTTAATATAGTTAATTTATTAATCACCACTTAAATTTAATTTAAATATATTATGTTCATATTTATCATAGTATTCACACATCATAATATTAAATAACAAAATTTGTATATATTAACAAACGTCATATATTTTATATTTATAACATATTTTCTTGCATCCTCACTTACAACATACATATATAATTTAATAATATAATAAAATAATTATTAATCAAAATATAATAATAGATAAAATAATAATAATAATAATAATATAAAATAATTAACTAATAAAAAAAACATTATTATAGTAACATTGTATTATAATATAGCCCACCCTTTACATTATTAGATTATCCACAAATTAATTAAAAAAAAGAAATATAATTTATTAAATTTTATACAACACTTTAAACTAAACTACTACAAAAGCATTCTCTCATCTCTCATAATCTTTATTTTATAAATATTTATAAATCTAGTATATACATTTTTTTTTGTGATTTATATATTTTTTAACCTGTTTTCATTATTTAAGAAAAAATCTTTAACAATTGTCTTGTTTTTAAAGTTCTATAAAAAAATCTTCATCTCATTAACATATCGGAAATTTTTACTGAAACTTATACTGTACTTTATCATACTATAAGATTTTAGAATATAATAAAATATATATAATTAATTTTTATAATTATCAATACTAACTTGGTATCATTAATTGTTAATAATTTGTACTATTCTTTTTTACATAATATTTAAACATCATTTTTTTAAAAAAAATATATTATTAATTCATTTATTTTATTATTTATTTAATTAACCCCTTCATAAAAACTCAGAATAATTTTAATAATTATATTTAATTCTATTACTCTATACATTCAATACCTTTTATAAACAACTTAAAATAATGAATAATTTTTTTTTTGAATGTTGCTTACTTATTACATTGTAATAACTTTTCAAACATTACCTTCTCAACTAATTAACACACTGAGTTCTCATGACCTCCTACATAACAAGTAGTGCACTACATGTCATCTTATAAAATTTCTTCACAGATTTAATAATTATTATCATTATAACATTACAAACAAATTTAATATTATTTTTCATCTCACTAAATAATACTAATAATATAATTAATACCTAAATAAGAATATATTAATTCTGTTCCAATCTAAATTTTCTCCTCCAAACCTCATTTACAGAATAAATTTATCTATAATAACAAAAACTATAGCTCCACCTTGAATCATGAATAACAGATTTTCAATCTTTAATATCCGTACACAATTACAAATATAAAATTATAAAAATCTACAAAGTTGAAATACCAAACAACTTTTCTGCAAACTATTAAATTTTTTGCAGTGTTTCATACATTATTATAAATATATTATTACTATCATCAATTTATATATAATTCATCTACCCTTCAAAAAAAAATTTTTAATATATTCATTACCATAAATTATCATCCTGCCACCATTCACCCATCTCATTACAACTGGATTCTTCCCTTACCTTCCAATCCTCTCTTTATTAAATTACAATCCTCCAACTTTTTAAACACTTTTTTCATTATTTTTCACTGCCCTTCAATTTTTCTCAATCTCCTAGTTGTTTACATCTCTTTACGTTTTCTATCACTTTACCATATCATTTACATATTTGTTAAATATTCTAAATTATGGTATATAACACAATCCCTTTTTGCACCTATATTGTATAATTAGTAACTATCTCCCAATATAATTGGAATAATAAATATATATTAATGTATTATATTTTTTTTCACTAAATAATATCGTTGTAATTTTATATCCAACTTTGTTTTAAATAAAGATGAATTATATTTGGTACAAATACATAATGTCCCCATTTTAAAAAAATTATTATATATATATTAATATATTATATATATATATTATTATCAAATTTACTGGTGAAGCCGAAATCCGATTGATTGGGGGAAGGTTTAAATAATATTATCCACCCTTTGCGGTAAGACCGCTCGCTGAACCCCGGTTTCCGGGGGTGCCACTACCGGTTCCTATCAACCCATGTTATCCCGGCCGCCTTTTGAGACCAGGCCAAATCGAAGCGGTCCGGCGGGCAGCTGCGCGTTTTTGATGATTCCGTGCCTGAGCGGACCAACGAGCCTTGACCGCTGCAGGAGTTGGTATCTTTCGAGGCCAATTGCCCGCGATTACCTCCGGTGCGTTAAGGATTCATACCCACCCAACTGACTCTTTATCCACAGAGAAATTAACGCCCCCGGGGAATACCCCACATTGGTGGAACCCGATAACAATGCTCTTAGTCACGTTGTTAACAACGCAATTAAACAACAAACACGTTAGACAATTAAACGATCAAATGACGAAAACAACGAAACCTCGGCACATAAAAGGAACAACCTAGTTACATGCTAAATACCACCTACTAAAACATAATCAATCATCTTTTACCACCGAATGCCATTCCAGATTACACTCGACGTTTCCCCATCCCAGACTCACCCAATGATTCAAGAATTGATCCCATCGCACAATACCGTTCTTAAGAATACACACCATACGATACAACCTTAAGGGTTTATGATTCATAACCTCAGACTTGTTTAATATCAACAAGGAATACGACTTCGTCTTCTAATTGCAAGATTCGGTGTGAGAACTATTAACACTTTAAAAGCTATTCAAGATTAACAAAAACCTACGAGCAATATATCAAGGACCAACAAAAAACCCCATTTGCCATCAAAAAAAAATTATAATCAAGAACTCAACAACCATAAAAATCATTCAGGATATCTAACCATGTAATCAATACTCAAGAATCTCTACCAAAATATCAAGAATACATCAAGATTATCCCCCCACAATGAGGTGACCATCATACACATCGAGAACTCAACAAATTCCAAATAATCATCAATAAATACACGAAAAAACACGAAAAAACGGATAACAATAAAATATGGGATAACTCATACAAAAGGCAGAAAATACTAGTAAAATAAAATAAACTATGTTATTAATAACTATAAAGGAATATTCTTGCTTGAGGACATTGGGTTTATTACCTCTTAAGCCATACTAATTTTAATGCCGCTTGGCTTTGCATGCAAGAACTCTTTCTTTAAGCTTCTGCTTCTTCTCCATTTATTTCTCCTAAGGGATTCTTGGGAAACTCTCTTGCGGTGGTTGGAGAGTATTATTGTGGTGAAAAAGATCTAGGTGCCTCCTACTATTCCACTATTATATATTTTAAGAATTCCTATATATTATTAGAGCTTACTGGTTAATTAAATGCGTATTTGAGGACTAATGTACTAATCCTATAAACATTTACTGTGTCCTGCTTATAGGATTAAGGCTTGTTTTTAAAGGAGAAGGCGTCCATGGGACCCGATAGTGCGCACCCTATATTACTATATTAATTATCTCAAAAACAACGAGACTTAGGATTTATCTACACTTAATTTTGAATCTGAATATAGATAAGACTTCCCCGTCTCATATATCCTTTTTCCTCAATTGTAACACCCTAATAAGAAGCATGCCCTCCTAAAAACTATATTTTTAATAATCTTAGAAGCGTCCCTTTTAGGACTTCTTACTAGTTGAGAAACTACCGATATCGTAAAAGGTTCAGCAATCTTTTTTATCTCTTTTTTTATTTCCTTGTTTAAATTTTTTTAATAATAGGCATGTTATGAGACCTCTAAAAATAAGAGCTTTAATAGAGAGTTTGTACTTAAATTGAGTTTCATTCGGCCGGACTTATCCATTTAGGTGGAGAGATATAATTTATAAGAGGAGATATTTTAATAATACAACCTTCTCATTTATCCATCTAATAAATGAATCACTCTCCTTAATATCCATAACTCAAAACGGAGATAATAAATAATAACTAAAATTTTAATCCGGGATAAAGAGCTATAAAAAATTGGACCGCTTTAACAGCCTGGGGATACGTATAAAACACTATCCTACATATTAAAAATACTTCCACATCCCCCTTAACGAGTAATGTCTTCATTCCACGAAGTCTTTTAAAAGTAAATAGCATTATGCTTGGCAACATCCCACAAAAAAATAAAAAATAAAAATGTATTTATCTCCTTAATCAGTTACCTGTTTTATTATATTGGTAAACCAAATGAATTTTAATCAGGTGGAATGGTAACGAGTCAAAAGATAGTCAGGTGTAGTCATTTTTATCATAATTTAGAAGAAATTGACAATATTCTTCCGAGTTTGAGATTAAAACATTGATAAATAAAAATTGTAGTAGTTTATGGATGTTGCTACTGGTGCGTATATATTTGGTGTGATACCGATATAAAGGTTTAAAAGATGCGTGTCAAACAGGGAGTGTGGTATCCTAATTTCACGTTGGAGTGGACTATAATTTCGGTGAATTTAATAGGACTACTAAACTAACGGATCACCATATCAATTTCTAATCCTAAGATTTGGACAAATTGAATTTAGGGAATAGGATCAAGGTTTTCACAGGTTTAAACTTAGGGGAGGTTGCCATCTTGTATGGAATCGTTAAAATAGGGAATCGAGAATGTGGTTTGAAGGTTAGAAAGGGTTTTGAGATAAGGAAGGGGCTATTTTCCGAGGGAGGGAAAGGAATTCGGTAGGATGGGTTAAGGGTTCTCGATCTCAAGTGACTATTCTGGCTTGATGCTTTGATCACGACGTGTTGACGAACTGGTGATCCTCTTTCCTTGGTGTGGCACTTGCTTGACTTTTAAGATCCTTGTTAGACCTTGCTCCAGGTTAAGGTTTCATCCTTCTCTTCATATCTTGAGGGAGTTACCGTGGTGATTTAACACTTATTTCTTTAATGCGTCCAAGGTCTTGACCAAGTTTGGGTCAACCAAGCAATCTTAGGGTGCACTTCCCAAATTCTTCCCAAAGTTTCTTGGGAGTCGATAGACTTTGGTTGACTTTCTCTTCTTATTGAATTTCATCTTCTCTTTAGTGGATGAAATTCTTAGTAAGACTTCATGTCTTCCCAGGTTCGGCTTGTTGTGCCCTTTTTGTGTTACTTTTAATGGTGAAGGTGTCCTTGCAAGCTCTTTTTCCATTCTTGAAGCGCAGTTGGTTCCCTAATCTCGTTGTGGGATGACTCGGTGACTTTACAAGTCATCATATTTCCTTGTGGGTCCTTAATGACCCTTGAAGTCTTGGCACAAATGTGTTCTTTACCTTTTTGCTTAGTACCACGGACTACGTAGTTCTTGATTCCATACAACTTGTAAGGAGTCCTCTGATTCGCTTGAACGA
Source organism: Ipomoea purpurea (assembly GCA_009835305.1). Lineage (NCBI taxonomy): Eukaryota > Viridiplantae > Streptophyta > Magnoliopsida > Solanales > Convolvulaceae > Ipomoea > Ipomoea purpurea. Next base: position 14,017 of record VALG01000274.1, read on the forward strand.
TATCCATGGTTCGGAGGAGTCCCGGTCCATCCTTAGCATTTTGACTTTTAAGGTCTTTGTGGGTTCTTAGCGCGATTTCCCAACTCGCCTCCTTGGTGTGCACAATCCTTTACGCCAAACATCCCTAGTCGGTTGCATTGTAGAGTCCAACTTCATTACTCGTGAATGCAATTGATTGTGATTTTCCGATGGTGTGTCGTGCGTCAAGGTCCTTACGTAGGACACTATGTTTGGGTGGCCCATGGGTTCTTACCCAAGACTCATATTCATCAATCGAGGCACACAAGTGCGCCGCAATCAATAAAATGAGGGGTTAGAAATCAGCACATTGTACCAGTGGGCGCGAGGTGGGCGGTCGTCCGCCTGCCAAGCTCCTGTCACGGACCGTCAAGGTCCCGTCAGGACCCGTTAGGGTCCCATCAAGGTCCCGTGGGGACCCCGGGAAAGTGACTAGGAAGAGTCAAATTCCTTCGGGAAAGATCCAAAAATGCACAGATTCATGTTCGACAAGTCCATGCCTTGTGCACATAAAAGGGACTTGAATACATAGGATGAACCAATCGTACAGCGTTTATTGATCCTTAAGACATGAGTTTCTAGATGAGTTAAGACTCTTGTAGGTTCTTTCTGTTTTAATAGGCGGGTCCGGTTTCTGATTAGCAAACCTCGTCATCTTCACCGGGTAGTTTGGTTATCAAGCCAACTTCGTCTTTTCCTTGTTTGGATTAATGATAAGCCTTTTGGCTTTTTCTTGGAGTAGGGCTTGTCGCTTGCTCTTTGTTTCAATCCTTTGTGACCAAGTGCTTGGTGATGCATTTCCCTTCATTGGAATGAAATCTATTGACTGCCTAGAACGTCGCATGGTGGGTTTTGGCGGCTTTGTGTGTTCTCGTACTTCTCACGGTGCCTTAAACCATCAAAGGTCCTTGTTCAAGGTAAGGTCCTCATTGCTGGAGGTCTAGTTCGATGCGCCTGTTGCCCTTTTCTTGCCATAATTCGAGCCTTTTCATAATTGCGCGCTAACGATTAAGAAAGGTGTCGTTGCGTATTACTTTACTTTCTTGCATTTAATTGGCGCTCCCAGTCTCTGGGCTGGGATAGTTTGCGCCCATTCGTAACCAGTTCCGAAAGGGTTCGCTTATGCTGGAGGGAGCGACCTCCCACTTCTGTTACTTCTTCTTTTCGGGTTTGTTCCTGAATCCCACGTTGGAGTAGTTGGATTTGATAGAGATTTGCGGCACTGGAGTAAGCCTCGCTGAGGGTCCGAGGTCTGCTTACCACCAGTGCTTTTCGGGCATCGAAGTTGAGGCTCGATACGAATCTCTCTATTTTGGTCACCTCAGTGGGGACTAGTTCTGGTGCGAAGTGTGCTACTTCGAGGAATCGTTTATGGTATTCCATGACGGTAGCCATCCCTTATTTCAGATGAAGGAACTCTTCGTTCACGGATGTTCTTACGTGTGTTGGGTAGAATCGTTCTTGTAGTTGTGTTTTGAGGTTTTCCCAGTCAAACCCTAGTTCTTGTTGGTAAGTGGGCCCCTCATGGATCCCCCAGAGTCGGCCTCGTGTTCGAAGTAGAACGAGGCTATCTCTACGCGACGTTCTTCTGGGCATTCCATTAACCCCAGGATTTTGTCGAGGGTTCGGATCCATTCTTCTAGGATTACGGGGTCCTCTTCTCCTGAGAAAGTGGGTGGTCGATGGTTTGAGACTTGTCGGCGACGTTTGAGTTTGCGTTTGATGGAGGCGGCGGGGGCCTGTTGTTGCGAAGAGCTACGTTGCTTAGAGCCTGGGCGACTCGTGTTAGTTGTTGTAGGGTTTCAGTCAGGGGGTCGTATGTGGCGGGTTCTGGAGTCCTTGATTGTTTCCTGTTTGTGGCCATGCTGTCGTCTTTCTGGGTCAACGTTCTTTGTAATGATGAGTTATATGTGTTGCACCCTTACCTTGGTGTGGTAAGCGTAGGGGAGGGTTCCTTTAAGTTTAGAGAGGGATGAAGTGAGGGGAGGTTATGTGTAAGTTTCACATCTCACCGCGCATCCTAAGATTCATGAATCCTATGTTCCTAAGTATCTAAAGTTCAAGCCTAGTGTCCTAAGGTCTGGTCTTAATAGTCTTATCCTAGGATTAAACTTAGGCTCTGATACCAACTGTAACACCCCAGATTTTAAAGACTTTTAAAACTTATATAATGAAGGTATTCTCTTATTAATCCAAACAGAGCATTGTTAAACATAAGAGGTACGGGGTGGCTATGCAACACCTGAGCTAGAGAACTCAGATGCACAGGGTAACTATCTAAATTCCGTAATAATGTAAATGGCATGCAGGCCGAAAAGGAAACTAATCGATCTACGCCTCGAATCTCTAGGCGCGCTCCGGTGTCTAATCATTAGTGCCTGAAAGCAAATTATATCTGTTCAGCGAGAGATGCTAGTAATCCACTCCAACGCGTTGAAATACAATACATATAAAGTATATATAGATATACAAAAACCATTTTTGAGCATGAAGATATATCCTACGAACTCTAGCTTCTAAAAACGG
>VALG01000275.1:2409-14854 GCA_009835305.1 Ipomoea purpurea
AGGAACGTGAAGCTGAAAGATGAGATGAAAAAAGATGGTGAAAGAAAAAGAAGCGATTTAAACAGTGTGAGAGGTGAGAAAGCAAAGAATGACTCTCCAGATTCCTTCTAACACTACTATCAGAAATTGTCGCTGTTATTACTATGCTGGAAAATGCATCACCTAGCGTATAAACTCTTAAACTTGTACCATAGCAGTTTAGCTATGGATATATTATTCTGCATCACTAAGATCACAGGCAATGTTTTTTCCAGAATCAAAGCACTCAACGCTGGAAATTCAGCATATAAACTCAATCGCTTCATTTTTCTTCCATCTTATTTCTCTTCATCTTCTCTTATTCATTTTCATCTTCTTTTCCTTCTCGTCGTCCACGTTCCTTGTTTCGTTATCTTTGCCTAATTCTTAGTTGGATCTTTACACCGTATTTTTTAGAGTTTCAGGCGAGACAACATCCAATCGGATTTTCTTCTTCCATGACCTCGGCGATCTGATGGACCAAAGAGAGGGTTGGCAAAGAATAGACCAAAAATTTGCCCTGTAAATCGGGTTCTCGCGGTTTGTTGCCGGAAAGAACAGGAGGATAAATCACTAAACCTTATTTTTCGGGGCAAATCGGTGAATAGGAATTAAGGGACTAAATTTGCCGTTCGTAATAATTTGAGGGCAATCGTTGATTAACTCTTATTTATTGTTATTGTTTTATGAAGTCTTGATGCCTTTGATTATTATTTTTAAGTACTGATGCAACTATTGTTTATTTTGGGTTTAGAATGCATCTTATACGATTATTTGATTTTTTTGAAGTTAAGCTTATGCTTAATCCATAGACGTTTCAAAGAAAAGTGGTGGGCTCACCTCCTCCCCCAACTGATCTGATAAGGCTCCCTCGCCACAATGTGGGCTGCACGTTCACAGATATTTGCAAATTTATGGCATTTTATTCCAGCCCATTCTTTTAACCTCTCTACTATAAGCCGCATGCAGAAAGAAAAAGAAGGTGTAAGGCCTTAAAAACTGTTGTGTTATCTCTCAATCAACATGCCTCCTTAGTGTCCTTGCATCAAGGCTTTCAAACTAATGGCTCTGCCTATCAACTGTATAGATTCCATGAACCTTATTACTTGCGCATGAAAGCTTCATGTCCGGAGTACCACCTAAAACCATCAATTTTGTTGGTTTAGAGAAGCATCGTTTAGCTTCAACGCCCAGTGTTTGGCTTCCCAGCTGGCCTTCCTTTGCATGCGGATCCTTGTTGTTTCCAAAGCATTTTGAAACACCCATTTTGAAACTTTTTAACTTATATATGGTAATTTCATTAATCCCAAATCACATAAGAGTACAGGGTGGCTATGACCAACCTGAGCTGGAACTCAGCTGCCGGCTTACTAACTGCTGTATCCAATATATCCAATCATAGCGTGCAGCAGGCGAAAGGTAAACCTTCTACTCTACGCTCCGGATTTACTGCTCAGTGTTTCTCTCTGTGCCTGAAGCAAATATATTGTCGGACGAGATGCTGTTACCCACCCGCGTTGGAAATAATTTACATATATATATTGTGTAATCTTATATATTATATAGTCATATAATTATATATTTCTTATAGTATATATATACTTTAAAAGAACATTTTGAAGCATGCGATAATCCTAGGAGACTTCTAGCTTTAAACAGGATGACTCGACATATAGGGATAAGCACGCACAGTGTTAACAAGCTATCGTTACTTAGCTATTATCTAATGTCACGTTTTCACTATATCATTCCTAAATTCAATCGATCGTATCTCATCAACAAGCACCTTTGAGGGCAAGACCGTCGCATGCCCATACATGAGGGTCAGTGCCTATGCTATGACATGGCCCGCAGCACCTCGCCTGATCCAACAGGAGGGTCTTCGCAGCGACGTGAACCGCAGGTCTCATAATGGTTTGATCGCAACAAAACAGTGGCGAGCCCAAGAGTAGTATCTGCGCGCCCAAGGAGTATTGAGCAGCAGGATATTACTTCAGTCATGTAAAAACGTTTATCGCAACCAAATGGTGGACCGCAAGCCCGAGGTTGTAAATTCTGACCGCAGTCGTTCGAAGAGCTCAGGAACCAATTGATCGCACCAAATTGTGGTATCATGACTAAACTGCAAGCATGCCCACATTGACACTTGGGAAAAGGGGGAGAAACTGTTAAACGAAAAACTTTGCGTGGCTCATCCCAGATACTAGGAATATCCTAAAAACGGTATACTTCTTTCCTAGGCCAGGATAGCAATTCAACTAGATGTACTATATAAGACTATTTACTACAATGGTACCGAACATCAGAACTGCTAGCCGGTACACGATCGTGTGGCCACGGGGGATTCGGGGAACTCAACGGTGCCGGAGTCCCGAGGGTGGATAATTTACAGCGGGTAGCGGGGGTGAAGGATCACCCGCCGGCTGCGCCTGGCGCAGTTCCGGCAGGGGTGTCGGCGGCAGTGCTGCCCGCCGGTACCCGCTGCGGCGCGTTATTTCCGACGCGGTAGGGGCGGGTCCCTACCCCACTACCCATGACTTTTTTCAAATAAACGCCCCGGATGGCTTTGTGGAACCCGAAACCCACTTGTTTAGCCTTTAACGGATGATGAACACGTAGATTACGATCAAGCAGATTCATGCGGCCGTATACTATCGTATTAACCAAAAACAACACCGGCTGCGACTCCCCCATACAAAGAATTATTCCCATTTCGAATTCCGATACAATTTTGGTTAATAAGTATCTAATCACAAGAACACAACTATCTTTTAATATAGAAAATCAAGATTATAACAGAATATCACACCATAATCAAGATTCCTTATAATCTCAAGTTCAAGATACACATAAATCATATCACATTTATCAAGATCAATCATCAATATATACACGATTCTCAAGCCAAGCAATCTAGAGGGTGCCTAAGAGGGACTCATAGTAATGGATAGTATTTTTTTTTTTTTGGAACAAATTATTTTATTCAAACGATTGATCGCAAAATTTTTTTAATTAGAGTGAAAAAGATACTTTGGGATTTCTTAATATATGATTATAAAATGAAATTTTGAGTTGTTTACAGCCCGGAGCGGCAGGAATTGAGGTATACTTGGGTATATTTCGTCGTTAATCCAGGGCATTGTATGTTATAGATTGGCCTTTCTAATATCTCACTTTTGTCCAATGAAACTGCCCAAATTTTCATGCTGCTGGGTATATGGCAGTGTAGGAATATTGCGTATGGATGGCGTTCAATTTGCGACTAGCACGATGCGTGCTGCAATCTAATACGTCATTCTACCCATAAATTGGGCCAGTGTAAATTGTGTAACACCCCCCCGTTCTGACCGCCTAAAACCAGACTAATCATTTAATCAATTACCCAAAGAAGAATTAAATTTCAGTAATTAATTAGGAAAGGGGGAGGGCCCCACACCATATCCGTGGGCCCTCACCTCCTAAAAACCCAGCTCCCTAGTCCTAAGGGGATAGAGTGAGCAAGCTATAGTATTTGGAACCCTAAATAGGACTCTTAGGATATAAATAGGCGACATAGAGGCCACCTATGACCTCACACCACAATTAATCTCTCACCACACAAGGAGTTCCAAGAATTCCCTTATGAGAAAATCAATAAAGAAGAAAGTTAGAGAAAGACCCTTCATAGCCAAGAAATTAATTAAGCTAAGAGGTACCCATGTCCTCCACAAAACCTATTTTCTTGCTATGATCCTCCCCTTAGGCATCCCCTCTATATTCTTGTGTCTTGATGAATCGTTTATGATATTGATGATGTGATCTATAATTGGTGATATGATTTTTATGTGGATCTGGTAATTCTGATGATGATTGATTCTGATGATTTGATTATTCTTGATTGAATCTTTGATGTTTCTTGATATAAAAGATGAGTTGAGTTCTTGTTGATTAGATATTAGAGCCCTAAGATTGTATTCGTGAAAATTCGTATGGTATTCTTGTTGTATTGGGTGGAATTCGCATGCTCGGGTGTTTTTTTGTTTAGAAATACGATAGGATAGGCCGCATGATTCTTGCTTTTGATCTGTTAATTGTCTACGTGTTGTCATCAATTGCGTTTAAAGGTGTCTAAGCATGGTTTCGGGTTCCACAAAGCATCCCGGCGTTTTTGTGAAAAAGAGTCAGTGGGGGTTAGGTGGGGGTAGGACCCGCCACCTACCCGCGGTCCGGGAAATAACGCCGCCGCAGTGGGTGCCGCGGCAGGCGACTGCCCGCCGGACACCCGCTGCCCGGAACTTGTCGCCGGCGAGGCAGCCGGCGGGTGATCCTTCACCCACCGGCTACCCGCTGTAAAATTATCCCACCTCGGGACTCCGCTTCCCCGTTTGATGTTCCCAACAATCCCCGTGGTCCCAACGGACTCCGTGTATCGTGCCTATGTCTGTTTGATGTTTCGGGTACCATTGTAGTTAAATGAGTCTTATGATTATCGCATTCTAGTTGAATTGGTATCCCGTTGCCTAGGTGAAAGAAGTATGAACCCTTAGGATTATTCCTAGTATGTGATGACCTAGCCATAAGTTTCGTTATACGTTTTCTCCCCCTTCCCAATTGTGTCAATGTGGGTTGCATTGCTTGCTATGTGTTATTGTGTGCATGATAACCCAATTTGGTTGCGATCAAATTGGTTGTTCTGGCTGCGGTTCAGAAGCTGGCTGCGGTCAGATTTACACTCTCGGGCTGCGGTCCACCATTTGGTTTGCGATCAAACGTTTTACATGAGCTGCAGTTCATATTCCTGGCTGCGGTGCGTCAGATGACTACTCTTGGGCTGCGGTCAGAGACTACTCTTTCGGTTGCGATCAAAACATTATGATGAGCTGCGGTTCACGTCGTCGGCTGCGATCGACCCCCTTCGTGTTGCGATACGAGGCAGGGTGCCGGGCCATGTCAGAGCTATATGCACTGACCCTCATGTGATGGGCATGCGATCGGTCTGTGGCGCATCAAAGTGTGCTTGTGTGATGAGATACGTATCGATTGATGTTATGAATGATATGAAGTGAAATGGTGACCATAGGATATATGCTATAACTGTATTATGCTTGTTATAACTGTTGGCTGTGCTTATCCCTATCTGTCGAGTCTATTCCCTGTTTTAAAGCTAGAGTCTCCTAATATATCTTCCATGCTTCAAAATGGTTTTCTTTTACTATATATATATATATATATATATATATACTATATATATAACTTATATATTATATATATATATATGTAATATATATATGTATATGTATTTCAACGCGTTGGAGTGGGTTACCAGCATCTCTCGCTGAACAGATATATTTGGGCTTTCAGGCACAGATGAGTAAACACTGGAGCGCGCTAGAGATCCGGAGCGTAGAGTAGATAGTTTACCTTTCGGCCTGCGTGCTATGCTTATGTATTGATATTATTGAGGATTCTAAGCTAGTTAGTAAGCCTGTGCACCTGAGTTCTCTAGCTCAGGTGTGGCATAGCACCCTGTACTCTTATGTTATGTTTTGGGATTTAATGAGAATTTACCTTTATTATATAAGTTTTAAAAGTTTCAAAATTTTGGGGTGTTTCAAAATGCTTTGGAAACAACAAGGATTCCGCATGCAAGGGAAGGGCAGTGGGAACGTCCAACAGCTGGGCGTTTGAAGTAAATTCGGATGCTTCTCTAAACCATACAAATAATGTGATGGGTTTAGGGTGGGTACTCCGGGATCATGAAGGCACTTTCATGGCGGCAAGGAATAAGTGTTTGCATGGAATCTATACAGTTGATGAGGCAGAGGCCATTAGTTTGAGAGAAGCCTTGAGTTGGCTAAAGGACACTAGGATGGGCAGTGTTGATGTTGAGATGGATACACAAGTAGTTTTTTATGCTCTTACTAGTCCTTCTTTTTCTTCTGCATTCGGTCTTATAGTAGATGATGTTAAGAATTTGGCGTCTGGAATAGATGATGTCCAATTCAAGTTTGCAAAATGATCTGTGAACGGTGCAGCCCACATTGTGGCGAGAGGAGGCCTATTCAGAGTCAGGTTGTGGGGAATGGTTTGATGTCCCACCAGCTTTTCTTGTAACTGTCTTATTGGTGATTTAAGGCATTAAGCTTTGAACTTCAAAAAAAATAAAAATAATTATAGATGCATTCTAAATCCAAAATAAACAATAGTTGCATCAGTACTTTTATAAATAAATAATCAATAGCTGCATCAGTACTTTCATAAATAACAATTATAACAATAAAGTAAGAGTTAATCAACGATTTGGTCCCTCAATTATTAGCGAACGGTCAATGTAGTCCCTTAATTCCTTATTCACCGATTTGGTCCCCGAAAATAATTGTTTTTAGTTGATTTAGTCCCTCCGGTCGTCTTCCGTCAACAAACCGCGAGAACTCCGATTTAGCAGGGGCATTTTGGTCTTTTCTTGTCTTCAACCCTCTTCCTTGGTCCGATCAGATCGCCGGAGTCATGGAGAGCGAAAATCGATGGTGTTTCTTCGCCTGAAACTCTAGGAATTACTTACGGTGTAAAGATCCAACTAAGAATTAGGAGCAAAAGGATTTACCGGAAAATCAAGTGACAGTGGATCGACGAGAAGGGAAAGATGAAGATGAAGATGAGATGAAGAAAGATGAAGATGAAGATGAAGATGGTGAAGAAAAATGAAGCGATTTTAGTTTATGTTTTAATTTCCAGCGTTGAGTGTCTTTGATCTGTGAAAAAAAGCATTGCTCTTTTGATCTTAGTGATGCAGAATAATATATCCATAGCTAAACTGCTGATGGTTGACAAGTTTTAAGATGTTTATGTGGCTTAGGTTTTGAATGCATTTTCCCAGCAGAGTAATAACAGTGGTACAATTTACTGATAGTAGTTTTAGAAGTTGAATCTGGAGAGTGGCATTTCTTTTGCTTCTTCTAACCTCTCATCCACTGGTTTTAAAATCGCTTCCTTTTTCTTCACCATCTTCATCTTCATCTTCATCTCATCTTTCCTTCTCGTCGATCTTCTGTCGCTTGATGTTTCCAGTAAATCCTTCCGCTCCTAATTCTTAGTTGGATCTTTAACACCGTAAGTCAATTCCTAGAGTTTCCGGCGAAGAAAACATCGGTTTTCGTCTCCATGATTTCGCGGATTCTGATCGGACCAAGAAGAGGTTGAAGACAAGAAAAAGACCACAAAATGCCCCTGCTAAATTCGAGTTCCGCCGGTTGTTGACGGAGACGACGGGGGACTAAACAATAAAAAACAATTATTTCGGGACCAATCGGTGAATAATGATTAAGGTACTACATTGACCGTTCGCTAATAATTGAGGGACAAATCGTTGATTAACTCATAAAGTAATTAATATAAAATTTATAAAACAAAACTTACAAATAAGAACATAGCATAAAATCTTAATTATTGAGAGTAATAAATCAAAACAATCAGTGACAAAAGATATTCATAATAAAATATGAACATAATTAATTTGATAAAATAGTTCAATAAAAAAACACATAATAAATCACCAAATCTTCTATATTGATATCATATTTATATATTTTTTAGTTAGATTAATTTTCAAATTTTTCTAAATTAATTTGAATACGCACAATTGACTTGTTAATTCATTAAAAAAACTAAATTATATTAAAAATTTTTCATAACTAAATGACAAAATATATTACATATATATAATACTATTCTAAATATAAGTACTAAATTACTTGAATAAAAATAAATTTAAAATTTTGATATGAATCACAAAAATCAATCTATATTATAAATTTACTATAATTATAGAAAGGTAAAAAAATTACAAATTAAATTTTAAAAATATAATTAGAAATAAAAGAGGAAAAATACAGAGGGGGGCGGGGGATTCAATCCTTGACAATGAGCATACAAACCACAGGTCTTACCAACTCAACAAACTCCAATTACATAAATGTATACAATATAGAGAAAATGGTCAAATAGGCCCCTAAATTTTAGTTCAAAAGGGTAATTAAGTCCCTAAATTTTAAAAAGGAGCAATTAAACACTTGAACATGTCAAAATGAGTCAATAAAACCCATGAACCGATAAATCTACGGTGGAAGGCGACCAACTGGTTGCCTTCCCCTGGAGAAGGCGACCATATTTTGTCGTCTCTCTCTAGTGGAGAAGGCCCTGGTCGCCTCTCCAGTGGAGAAGGCGACCGGACTGGTCGCTTTTCCACCGGAAGTTTGTTTTAATGGTGGTCAACGGATATTATTACCGGTAACCTGTTGGTTACCGGTAAATCGGACTTATTTGACTCATTTTGACAAGTTTAAAATGTTTAATTGCTCTTTAAAAGTTTAAGGGCCTAATTGCTCTTTGGCTAAAGTTTTAGAAGCCTATTTGATCATTTACCCTACAATATATTAAACAAAACCTCTATATCTATAGTATATAGATCATTTCAGTGCGTATTTTCTGTAAAAAGACACATAAAGAGATTCAATCTCTCAATCATACACATATTAACCACAAGTCTTACCAACTCAACCAACTTACAATTAGTTACTATGAATGTATAGTAAATAATTATACAGAAATAATTATACAGAACTTCTATAGTATATATAACACGTAATGGGTTAGGGTGTGTGCCCTTCCAATCGGGCGGCACACTTGGGCCAGGACCTAGCCGCCCTTGACCAGGGCAGGCCCCGTTATAAACTCCATACAATGTTGAAGCGCACCTCCATTGTTGGCTATGCACATCAACTCATTATATATATTAATATATTATATAATATATAATATATGCTATATATTACTATACTATATATATGTTATTTTAAACGAACACAATTATTGGCTTATGCAAATAAAATGTTTTTATTTGAATTTTTTTATTTTTTTTAATTTTTTTTATTTGTTATTTAATCTTTTATATGTTATGCAATAGTGTAATTTTTTATCTAATAAATACCCTTAATAACATATTATAATAATAAACTAGTATTTGTCCCGTGCGATGCACGGAAAATATGTTACAAAAAATATACCATATATGAGGTTTAATCATATACAAAATTTTGTTATTTAATTAATTATATGTTGAATTCCTATGATAAAATTATGAACATAAATATATTTACAATCAAAATAATATTTAAGGTGTGTGATTACTACAAATCTTAAACTATATTAAAAATTTAGTACATAGTATTTATTACAAATTTTAAGAACTTAGTAAACTACAATAGTAATGAATTACAATTTTAGAGTCACCCCAGATAAATTTTTTAGACTTTGAGATTTTTACATCTAGATGTAGCAACATAAATTGACCTTTAAAGACAAAATCACAATCTTAGTTCGAACATTGATTTTTTCTTCCAAATACTATAAATTAAGTGTGTAATCAATAAAAGATGAGAACTAATAATTCGATAATATAATCTTAATGTTACTAAGCCTACTTCACGTCAATTAAAGTTGGAGAGTGTTTGTTGGATAATATTCTGAATCCACGAATAACACATCTTTGTCTCCGTAGTCTCAAATATGCAATCTACAATCTTAAATATTAGCCGCCTAGTTATGCCATATATTAATTTCAAACTTATGAACTTTGGGGGTTGGCATGCAATAAAAAGTATATTTTAATATTACTAAGGGTACATTATATAATGTATGTAAGGTACTTTAATATAAAAATAATATATTTTTAATATACTTAAAAATGTATTCTGATATTCATGATCCATACAATTATGTGGACCATCGTTCACCAATAATTACCAGTAGCAATTGAAATATATAATAAATATAGAATATATATATTAGTATATATATATATATATATATATATATAATATATATATATATATTTAGAAATTGTCAGTGATTATTATCTTATTAATTATTGCAATTATGTATTATTATTATTGTTATTGTTATTATAATTAACAATATTATTATGTCTCTGTGAAATTAAAATGTTGATTATCACCATTTAATTTTCAAAAATCATATAATTTTATTATATATAGATGTTTTGAATGATCAATTAATTTAAACTTTGTCAAGTTAATTAAACTAGACCTTTTAACAAGTTTTGTTACTTTAATAATTAATAATAATAAAATATAACCTCAATAGTAATAATAATAGTAATAATAGAAATAATACTAATAATAATAAATTATAATAATAATATAATAATAAAACTAATAATAATAATATATAATAATAATAATAATAATAATAATCGTTATCCAAAAAAAAAACGTCATATATAAATGAAACGCATAACTGGTTCCATTCTATCTCGCCTTCTCAATGGTGAGACCTTTTGTTGATCAAAAAAATTAAACGAAGATGAAGAACTCATTGGGCGGATATGTTTTTGAGGTTTTGTCCCGTTCTTTAGAATTATTATCCGCTTTACTACACGATCTTGCCGGTTGAGTGTTACATCTATACCGCTTCTTAGTGATTAAGCCTCTTGTATGTTGTTAAATAACAATTGGAAGTAAAATTGTTGACATGTTTTCTCTCTACAAGATGGCTTTTTGGAAGGAACAAAAAAATGGTGTGTTTGTAACATGCCATGCTAAGCGGGTGTTTCTTGCTTCGACATACAACTCAAATTTGTTTTATATTTACTGTATTTTTAAAGAAAACGAATTTGTTGGCTTTATGCAAATCAAATGGGTTTTTCTTTTATTGATTTTTCCATTTTTTTAATTTAATTTGTTATTTAACATTTTATATGTTATGCATAGTGTAATTTTTTATGTAATAAATACTCTTAATAATATATTATAATATTAAACATTTTGAATTATCAATTAATTTTTGTTTGACCTGTTTAATTTAAACTTGTCAAGTTAATTAAATTGAACTTTTTACTAGTTGTTGTTACTTTAATAATAAAATAATAATAATAATAATAAAAAAATAATTAAAATATATAAGTAATAAATAATACGAATTCGGTTATTCCAGAAACTAACCCACCGTAAATGAACGCAGGACGGTTCATCTATCCCGCTACTGCAGCGATGAGACCTTTGCTGATCAAAAAAATATATAGAAAAACTCATGCGCGGCTGTTTGAGGTTTTGTCGTTAGAGTTATATCCCGCTTAGCTGCACGATCTTGCCCGGCCTAGAGTGTTACATCTATCCCGCTTTCTTAGTGATGAGGCCTCATTACATGTCGTTAAATATCGGGAATTGGAGGTAGAATTGTTGCCATGTTTCCTTCTCCCTTCCAAGATGGGTTTTTTTTGGCGAAGAACAAAAAAAAAAGGTTTGTTGTACATGCCATGCTGAGGGGGGTTTTTTTTTTGCTTCAACAGCCAACTCAAAATTGTTTTATGTTTATGTTTATGTTTTTTTTTTTTATATTGGGTAAAATAACACGGAATCATTGTTGGCCTACTGCACCTAATCAAACATTTTTTCTTTTATTTGATTTTTTTCATTTTTATTTAATTTTGTTATTTAACCTTTTATATGGTATGCAATAGTGTAATATTCTTATGTAAGATAAATACTCATAATAACATATATCAATTACATTTAAATGTTGACACTGTTTAATTTAAGTTTGTCAAGTTAATTTAAAGTTGTCAAGGTTTTTAGGAATCAATTATCTCAACAAGCTTAGTGGTATGCACATTATACAATAAAAGGAATACATGTCCATATATAACAAATATACACAATATCCAATCTTTACTTCCAAAGGGGGTCAAAGCCTCCAAACGTGGAGCCGAAGATCTCCAAAAGTGGGTCAAGCCCTCCGACAGTCCTCCAAGTGGAGCCGAAGCTCTCCAATTTTTGTCAATCAATACAATTATATATATAGTCAAGGAGTTCATATAACATAGATAGAGTGGGGTCCAAAAGCTCCAAAAGTGGACGCCCGAAGCTCTCTAAATTTCTCCAATAACTTAATAATATACATATAGTCAAGGGAATTCTATATACATAAATACCACCTCCGAAAAGGGATCAACCAACTCAACATCCACTGACAGAGGTTCAGGCAATTTAACTTATTCAACAACAAGGTCAAGGATTATACAATTACCACTGCATTTATTCAATAATGCTCACATTGCACGAGAGGAGTTGAAAACAATGCACCAATAAATGACCAATAATGCACCAAAGGAAAACACACGAAAATTACGCCACAAAGTAATCAACGGGGATTTAAGAATACAAGAAGGACACGTAATCAATACAGAGGACATTTCAAGAACAAGGCTAGATACACTATCAAATCAACAAGCTAGACCACTAATCAATTATCAACAAGGAATTCAAGAACAAGAGCAAATGATACAAAGAAACACAAGAATACTCCCAAGTCAAATAGCTCAGAATGGTCAACAAGTTCCATACATACATATAAGATTCACAAACATCAAGAT
>VALG01000277.1:0-13336 GCA_009835305.1 Ipomoea purpurea
TGAGATATCTTCGTTACATACGTTAAGGGTCCATCCCCATTTTTTGGAGTAAACTTGTGCCCAGTTTCCTTGTAATAATGATGTAGGTTCCATACGAACCGCAACTACCGTTTGTCACCCAACTCTGAAATGAGGGAATTGCCTTACCCTCTTGTTGAAAGCTCTAGAAATTCGAGCTTGATAGCATTTCTAAACTTTGTTTGATGCCTTGCAGCCTCGTTCCTTTGTCGAGAGCTTCTTAACTCTGCCTGTAACGTAGCTTTACATTATCTCCGTCTGTAAGGCCTTCTTGGGAGTACTAACCTTAGAGAAGGTAATTTGGCGTTTCAAATGATGGCAAAAAATGCTTCAATCCCCCATATAGCCAGTTGGAGTATGGAGTGCTTTGTGTTGGTGTACGGTATGTAGTTCTATACGCTCCACAGTGCTTCTTCCATCCTCTCTTGCCAAATCACGTTTGTGTACTTTGACTACCGACCGTTTTCAGTAGATTTCATAGAGGTTTTTATTAAAAGCCTCGCAAGTCCATTTGCAGCTGCATAATAAGCTGACGAATTTTTTGCTCGAACTCAAAAATTGCAATTTTATTCCATCAATGTATTATCAAATTGGTTCCGTTGTCGATTTAAGATGTTACTGAGGGATGCCAAACGATGAGATGATGTGAAAATCGATGAAAATTGCCCACATTTTCCTTCTTCACTTTCCTTTAAAGCCATCTGCTTCAGCCCAATTGAGAAAATAATTCTGTGGGCTCTGATATAATTACAGAATGTCCTGCTGATGGATTGGGTGTGATAGGACAACCACAATCGAGCCCCACGCAATGCAAATGGCCATGATTCTATCGTTGGATGCAAGCGGTTCAGGAGGTTGATGGATAATAGTTCGCCATGAATTTGACATCCTGACATCCCACGCGCATAGTCTATGCAACCTTCACGCATCGTAGGCCAGTAGTAACCCATCCTTCTTGATGTAAATGTAAAACTTAGGACCAGGATTGATTGAGCACCGCACCTCCAGAGTAGGAGCCTCCTCCATCGCTTGTAAAGCTTCCTCCTCACCTAAACATCGAAGAAATTACACCATTCAAAGACGAGCGCCGATATAACGCATCCTTGAAAAATAGAAAGCGAGGAGCCCGACGTCTTACATCTACCCTCCTAACGAGGTCTTGAGGTAACTTCCCATCAGCAAGGTAGGTTCAATCAATATGCCTCCAATCCTCTTATCTACCTCCATAGACAGAGTAGTCGGAGGCACAATGTCGTCCAAGATAGCCATCGTCCTTCGAAGATTGGAGGACCACCCATTTTTTTTTTTTGGGGCCCAAAAAAAAAAAAAACACGCGTAACCGAGCCTCATCTATAGGATGTGATACAGTTGAAGCTAAGCAGCTAGGGCATCGGTTGCTTATTCTGTTTCCTCGGGATGTGTT
Organism: Ipomoea purpurea; assembly: GCA_009835305.1. Lineage (NCBI taxonomy): Eukaryota > Viridiplantae > Streptophyta > Magnoliopsida > Solanales > Convolvulaceae > Ipomoea > Ipomoea purpurea. The sequence continues at coordinate 1,442 of VALG01000277.1, forward strand.
CAATTGTTAGCATCCCCAGCCAATTGTAGGAGCATTTTTTGCGTAACTGTTGTATGGAATGCAAAACTCTGTTCTTTACTTCTAAACCCCAAGTACTTGGTTGACAATCAGTGAGTCCCATATATATTAACCCTTAGCTGCTTCATATCAGCTTGGTCAATTTCAGTCCCAAAATGAGTGCTTGATACCTCGGCAACATTGTTCGAGCAGCGTCCGGTCAAGGTATATATGAATAAGGAGCACTTCCCCTTCCGGCGCAACAAAGACCAACTCCAGCGCCTGCCCCCTCCCTTTGTGTGCGCTCATCAAATACATCTCCAATTGGAGGTAAAACTTCAACGACAGCACATCCTTCCATCAGGTAAGGTCACTGGATTAATCTCCATTCAGCCAGGAATTGGATGATCAGCTAGGAAACTGCTAAGGCTGACCCTTTAAAAAATTGGGATTTTTTTTTCTGTGGACATAAATGATCTCCAACTGTTGAAATAATAAATACCACCTCGCAAGTCGATCGGAAAGAACACCTTTGCCATGGACATACTTCACTGGTTGCCCGGAAACTAAGTTAATTGTATGCGCTTCAATAATAGTGCTTGATTTTCCAGGTTGCGAATACAAGGGCCAAAGCAGGCAACTTCTTCAATCGGTAGGTATTTGAGCTCGATTTGTAGTCATCATTCTACTTAAATAATAAAGGCATGTTTCTTTCCGTTATCAATTTTCTTGTGCAATAAAGCACCCACAGAGCTTTCTTGGGCGGAGATGTAAAGGATCTAAGCGGCCCGTCCTGGAATTGGATGCCGTCAGCACAGCGGCTTCATTAAATAGGACTTGATGCTTGGATGCATTCTTGCAAGGCCTCATTCCCATAACAAGACGGACACCTTCTTCATTAATCGCTAAGGCTGACATCTTCCTGCCTAGGTTTGAATGAATCTTCTTATTATAACCAACTTCCCTTGCAAGCTTTTAAAGCTCCATAAGGTTCCTTGGCTCGGGCATGCTTCATTATATGCGTCATTCTTTTCTTGTTCAAGTCTCCATGCCCCTATGTCGAACAGTAAACCCAAAGGAATTTTCCAGGCATGCAACCCCGAAAAAGCACACTTCAAGGGGTTCATTTTTGAGTGGAAACCCTTCCCGTAAGCGTCAATAGACTTTCTTTAGATGCATCAATGTGATCTGTGCGAAGTTTCGACTTCCACAACCAGGTCGTCTACGAACAATTCCCCATTTTATTCAAGCATTTGTCAAATATATGTCTGCATGGCCCTTTGGTATGTAGCACCAGCATTTTTCAGACCAAAGGCATCACTTTGTAGCAGTAGTATCTTTTTGGTGTACGAATGCTGTTAAACTCCTCATCTTCTGGCGCCATGACGGATTTTGATTGTAACCGGAGAGCCGTCCATGAATGAACATGAGTCCTGCGGTCTACGGCATCTATCATTAACTCTGTGATAGGGAGGGAAATCATGCTTTTGGGCATGCAACGTTAAGAATCTCAAGTTCTACGCACACGCGGATCTGCCATTCCTTTCTTGCGCACAGGCACAATGCTGGATATTCCAAGTTGGTATTTAACTTCGCGAATGAAACCAGGCCTCTATAAGCCTTGTTGACTTCTGCTTCGATTTGAGGGGGATGACTCGGGCGAAAGCCGCGTTGAGCTTGCTTAATAGGGCGACACCCCTTTTTCACTTGACGAAGCGGTGCAACGGCTACCTTATGGGTCCAACCCTGGCATCTCTTTGTATGTCCATGCAAACACATCGATATATTTCTTCAAAAGTGTGACATATATTTCTTCATCTTCGTTGGAAAGGAGTGAACTAATGAAGATGGGTCGAGAGGACATTCAGGGGTTCCCAGATCCAACCTCTTTTAGTTCATCCCTGCTGCTTGTCCCCTTCTTCTAACTCTTGAGGCGCATCGTCTTGCGTCTTCACCCTCGGTTGGAATCTCATCATATAATGTTATATGAAATGACGATGCAATCTCATCTTGACTTTGGTGTTGGCCTCACAACTTGAATCAAGTTTTTCTGATTCCTTCCTTGCACTCGGGTGTGTATCAATGGTCTTGGCTGGATTTTTAACACTTCACCACACGAGACATGGATATTAACTTCTCTTCTCATGCGAAGACGGGACGGCACTCCTGAAGCCTTTTGAGGTTCTATTTCAGTAGGAGGGTTGGTCTGCTCTTTTGAACTCTGAATAGGGCCCGATTCTGTCATGTATGATTTTTCTCTTTAGTCGGTTTGGGATTCGGCCCAAGTCTACGAAGACTGATTGTCGTGATTCTACATCTCTGATTCTATCAAAAAGACTGCTTCTTGTCACTTTCTTCCTCATCGGTGTAGAAGTGATGCAATTACTTGTGGCTCTGTTTATGAATATTCGCACTGGTTTAGGGGGGAACATAACCCACCCTTTCCGTTCATGCGGTTCCTGCTGATTTGACTTGCTTTCCCACCAGCTCTGGGATGAGTTTCCCCAGCTTCTCTGGCCCTTTGGGATTATATCCAGCTTTTGAAGAGAAGTTTATAAGCATAGGGGTCGAAGCCGCCGTGCGCTTAGCGGGTAACTGTTTGACTTGTCCAACTTGAACTTCATCTTTAAGCGGTTTAACTGGACCTGCTTTTAATGTTTCAATCTCGCAAGTGGGAACAACAAGTTCCTTGTCGCAATGAGCTTGGTCTACAACCTGCTTGCCTTTCCACTTTGTATCAAGAGGCGTGTCAACATCGCTGTTGCTCAGCCTCTTCTTAACAGCTTGTTTCTTCAAGTAAAACTTTGCATCCGCAAAGTATGATTCTGCTTCGATGAAGGAGTTCATCAGCGACTACTTTTCTTATCACCGCCTTTTTCAAACATGAGGCATTGGTGCCAGGACGAGGGACTACTCCATTCTCATGTATCCAAGGCGGCCCAACAACAAGTTGTAAGACGTCCTTGCATCTATCACATAACATAGTGTACTCGAGTTCAAGTTCCAATCCTTGAGGTCGAGTCTGATGGTACCGAGTGCTCTTTGTCCGCCTTGATTAAATCCTTGAATCATTAAGCGGCTTTGAGAGAGTTCATCGGTTGGGAGATGTCAGAGTTCCTTCAGTAGCCCGAGATGACAGAATGTTCACGAGCTCCGACCGTTTGAGTGTGCAATCAACATCCTTTTAAACTTCGATTGCTCGCGTTGGCATTAACCTCAACAAAAATCATGACGATTAGTGGTGGTGTCCACCAAGTAATAGATCTCTTTAAAGAAACGTAGCGTTCGTAGTGTTTTAAGGCCGCGCTTGCGAGTTTGCGTCCTCGTGTGCTTCGCTTCAATCAAGGGAATGAAGATGTCTCCCACTGTCAAACATGTTCTTCATTGGGTATTCAAGCAAGTTTTGTAATGTCTGTTGCTACTTTCAGGCGAAAACCCTTGTAGCATGTATTGGAGCTAGGGTAATGGTGCCCGTGCTTGTGTTGCCGAGAATCCTTTCTTCTTCGAGTCTATAGGAGGGCGTTCCGCGCTTTACCGACTTCTTCTCAACCATTGTGTTGTCATTTTTCTTATAATTTTCTAACTATGACTGAGTGAGGATCGGACTTGTTGATGGGTTTTAAGTATGCATTCCCAGGTCACATGCCTTACCTCTGAATGGAAGTCGTCGAACTTTATGTTGGCTTGCCCCCATTCTTCTCTTCATTTCGCATAAGTAACGAAGGCAAACGCTTCCACGCATGACAACTTCGGTTTTGTTGCTTTCGCTAGCATCAGCCCATAGCCCATGCCGGGCCTGCCTGTCGCGCAGGTTTCCGAGTAGAGCGTTATGGGAGCTTCTGATCTGGGTTGGGTGCAGTTTGTCAGATCGTGTGTGGGCGACGTGCGTCGCTGGGGGCGTGGCACTGGTGGGTATTTGGGCCACGGAGCCACGCCTAGAAGTTCGTTCGGGTCCGGCGCGATTCATCTTGCGAGGGCGCAATTCACAGTGTAATGTCGTGGCGAGTTGTCAGGCAAGCCAAGCCTTGTCGCTGTGTGGCTGTCTAACGGTAGTGAGGAAGCTAACGGTCAGAATCCAAGAATGATCATTGTTTTCTGCCTGGGCCAGCTCTGTGCAACAATTGTTTGTTCGGTAGCTGTGCCGGGTTGATTTGGGCTGTACGCCGGTTGTGACGGATATTGGCTTGGCTTGCAGCCTACTTGTGGGTTGTGTTCACAACCCCTCGAGTTGGTGAGCAGCTGCGAATTCCAGTTTGTGGAATCGGTGATCTGTTTTTTTCTCCTTGCGCTGCGATGCGATCATAACTACCTTCACGTGCGCCCTGTGTGTGTTGGCAGTCCGGTTGTTGGTGCGTGCACCGGGCGCGGCCTGTCTGTTGCATCGGCGCGTCGGGCGGGTCGGGGCCGGGAGTTACGGTTGTGGACGTATGCTTGTGAGGGTCCGCGCCATTTAGCGCTCTGAATACGTCAGGATTGCCGTGATGTCATGAGCGCGGACGCTGGATTGTTCTTCGGAAAAGGTGGCGGAAGTTTTGTTGGCTTGACGCGCCTACAGAGGTTGATAGGTAAGAGAGCTCGAAGCGTGTCATCCCTTGGACTGCGGCGAGTCTTCGAGGTTGCGTGGTCTTTGGGGAGGGGATCCTCTCGTTGTACAGTTAAGGCCAAAACTGCCGCTGCGCATCTCGTTCGGATTGGGTGCGCCTGCACGGCGCTCAAGCGCTTGAGGCTTGGGGGTCGAGGTGGGAGGCTTCCGGAGTGGAAGCAGCAGCAGAGTCCTGCGCTCCTGGCTGCTTGTGGTTGATTAGGCAGAGCGGGTCAGACAGAACTGCCGCGGCGGCTCCCAGTAGATCTCCACGCGTTACTGCGCGCGACGAGTGCCTGGGCAAGCCCGGGGCGATGCTCCAAAAGTCGTGGGTGGTATCGCAATCAAGAGGCGGGACGGCGCCCTGTCAGATAGATGGGCGGCGTGGGGCGGTGACTGATGCGACACTGCCTGTAAGCAAGGAGCGATGTCTGCGTGTTGGTTCCGAGCATCATTGAGGAAAGGTTTGTCAAACGAAGAATGGCTGCGGCTGATTCGGGGGGGTGTGCTGGGCCTTGTGGGTTGCGTCGTGTTCCTCAAGAAGCTCTCGCGTGGATACCTTGGGGGGTGTCTAGCGTTGGCGCCAGGTCATCTCTGTGCATTTCTTCGGAATGCTATGAGCTGTCGTAGAGGCGCGTTAGTGAACGAGCTGTGTATGAGAGAGAGTGTGTCGCTCGGCGCGCCTCGGATGCGCTTCTGTCTGCCCGTGTTTAACGCGGTTCGGCTCCGAGGATGTGGGGGATGTAGTCGCTGCTCAAAGAAACTTGGCTTGCCTTCGACAGGTATCAGTGGCCCTCAGGAAAGGTGTGGAAGTTACGTGTTTGTCGAGGCGGTGGTGGGCGTGGGATGAGAGGGGAAAAAAAAGAAATTGTGTTTGGTGCGTCGCATTTCCTGGTGACCTTTGGAGATGAGCGCGGGGGGTTGAGTGTCGGGAGGCGAGTCAATCTCATCTCCTTGGGTTTGGATGTGCTTCCCAGAGAGCTCGACTGGGTGTTTCGCCGTTTGCTTCGCTTCAACCGGTTTCACCTGGGAGCTCATTTGAGGCTTCTGGCTCGCTTTCTCGGTGTGTTGAGTGGATGTATGGTCGTCGTGATGCCGTAAGGAGCTTGTGCGGTGATGTTTGCTAGGTTTCGTCCAGCGAAGCTGGTTTGTTCGTATAGCGGGCTGATGTGTGTAGCGATGTGATTCCGATTCAGTCGGGGTGTGAGTTCTCTGCAGAAGTCGGACGACTGTGATCAGCTTCCATTGCTGTGGAGTGTTTATGTCGAGGGAGTAGGGCGTCGGCAGGAGTTTAGTTTCTGGGAGCCCCTTTGCTGTGTAGGATTCTTGTTGTCCAACAACCTGCCGAGTTGTAGGCCGATGAACCCCTTGGTTACGTACTGTAGCTCTTCGTGAGCCATGGGCTGCGAGCTTTCTGTCAATCTTTGGCTCGAACGAGTGTCGAGCGTTATTGTTCCTGGCCCGTGTGCTGGCGAATCCTTCCGGTTGCGCACTGCTCCCTGGGGGCGCGTCGTGCGCCGTCGGGGTCTGGCTGGTTTGTCTGGGCTCTCGAGGCCGGGAGTTGGTCCGCGGTGCGGTGGGCGCGCGCGGCGCGTGCGCGCGGTCGCGCCCCGCGAGGCCACCAGGAGATGTCCCTGTCGGGAGCGGCTAGGCTTGCATCGCGGTAGGTGGGTGAAGGTCTGTGGGGCATGATAGCGATTTTCTGCGGCTCTCTGATTTGTCAGCTTGTGGTCGGATTCCTCTTCCGCCGTTCGTATACTGAGGCCCGTGGTCGCGCGAATGTCAAGTAGTTGGCGAAGAGTGTATGAGACGGCAGAGTGTGTTGTGCGCGGCACGATGGGCAGTCGCCTAGAGACAATCTCTGTACAACACGCTATATACTGACGAGACCAATTACTTGTGCGTGGTAGGTAGTATTCACAAAATGTCCGTTTACGCGGAGGTGCGGTGTGTAGTAATTCAAGAGTGCTAGAGTACAAAAATGCTTTACTAGGCGTCTTGCGTTTGATTCTTCAGCTGACGGTGTATCTAGTTGAAAAGTGGCCTGGGATTCAAATAGCGGTGGCAGCTTCGGATTCAAGTGGCGTAGACTTCCAGAATTTCAATTGGCGTGACTTTCAACAGGTACGAACGTCTTTATATGAATGTAGAAATAACAACCCCGTGCAAAGTTTCAAAACCACATGCAAGATGCGAATTCAAGGTTGCGTCTAAAATCCTCAATATGGCTTTCAAAAGTGCTTCAAGGATTGTCGTGAAGTCAATAATTCTGTCAGAAGCTCCAACCGAGTACACTGCAATGGGATTCAAAGTTGCCTGGCAAAAGTCACGAAAAATGTGCTGGTCAAGTCTGTCAACTGATTCGTTCAATGCCGTTCCGAGGGCCTCTTTCGAAAATGCCTCGTCAATTCCTCAGAGTCGTTCAGAAGTTGTTTTAATGGTGTCTTGCAACTGCCTTGCTCAAAGCCTTCAAGTTTTTAAGTTCTGTCGAAGATTCGCTGCCCTCGACGGCTCCTGTCAGGAGGTGTTCTTCGACATTTCGTTCATGGCGCCGTTGCGAGATGGCTCTCGACAGAGCCTTCAAGTTGTGGTTTTTTGGAGATGAAAATGAATGGTTCTCGGGGCTTTGGCCGCGCTGGGCCGCGATACTAAAGCCTACAACCAACATTCCCAACAAACTCCGACGTTATACATTAATTAATTAATAATATTCTAGAAAAATGAACCTTGGCCCAGAATCCAAGGTCCAGTATAGTATTGTGGTGAATCTAATTCAAATTCAAACTAAATTACAATTATCTTAATTCAAGTTATAGAAAAATTGACTTCTTATTTAAATTATGAATCATAATTTATATTCAAATTTCAAATATGAAATGGTTTTGGCAATTTACATTAATTAATTCAAATAGCCCAACACCAAATTTAATGTGGACTAATTAAATCAATTTTATTTCGTAGGTCTAATAATTGAAATTGGGCTTCCATATTAATCTCAACATCGGTGCAATAACAATTTTATCAGCCACTTTTCGGGTTTCAAATTTCTGTGTTCTACTGCTTATTTTATGTTTCATGTATTTATCTTCAGTCTGTTATTTTTATTTTTGTATACTCTATCTATTTGTAGTTTTGTTGAGATTTGTGAATTATCTTGAGGGATTATAGTTCTACATTTAGGCTAAAGATAGATACGATGGTTTTTGCTATCTCATTAAGCATAAGAACAGTGCGAGAACAATATAAAGGGAAAAGTCAACCGCAACGCAAGAGACTCCTTATCTAAGAGGGATGACTTTTCACCCTATTACAATATTGACTGTACAGATGATGTATTATGAAGCAGGGAATATCAAATTAAATATATGTCTAACAACTCCCCCTCAAGCACAAGGGTTGTGGATCACCACATTGAGCTTGTCTACTAAGAGTAGCAAACGATCCTGCAACGGTTTGGTAAGATACCGCAATCTGATCCTTGTGAGGAGCGGGGACAATTAAAACTAGACTCCTGACGCACTTCAGTTGTCCCGTACAAATATGGAAAGTCCAAGTTTCCACGTGCTTATTCTGGCGTGGAAGACAGGATTAGCACAGAGATATGTGGGCCCTCCAGATTATCAACCACCACAGGTAGTCGGCTACCAGGTGGTGTATAGGACCCGAAGCTCACGAAGCACGAAACAATCCAGAGTAACCGGCAGGCGGGACACAGTCTGCTAGAGCCTTGTATTCGCCTTCTGTGGAGGAGCGTTGCCAAGTGCGCTGTTTCCGAGACACCAGGGAAACGAGTTGGGTCCAGGAACACAGCATAGCACTTGTACTCTTTTCGTAATCCACACGGAAACAGCCCCAATCGGAAGTCAAGAAGGCATGAATAGCCGAGAAGCGGAGGGCTGTTAGGCGTAACCATACTTAAGAGTACCCTTCACATATCTAAACAACACGTTCAAGAGGACCCCTGTGATACTGTCGGTGAAGTGCAATTGAATTGCTGACAGAGGCGGCAGCTTGACAGCATAAAGAGAGATCTTGCCTGGTAATGGTAAGAGTATGTAGGGCACTCAATGCGCCTGAGTACTGAGTGGATTATCATGAAGGCTGGGGTTCGACGGTGTAACAGACTGTGGTAACTGCAGACCCGGATGCTATAAGGCTGGCAGTCAGACATACACGCGCGGTTTAAAATGTGGCTTTTTCATGTAGGCGTCGCTGAACAACACAATACCCCGTTTACTTGTTATATTTCAATCCCAAGGAAGAACTCTCTGGCTTTCCTAGATCTGCGGATTTTGAAGGCCATAGATAACCGGTGCAGTAGCGTGGTAATGAGAGGTGAATCATTCCCCATCATGATTATATCGTCAACATACACAAGTAGATAAACTCTGGATGAACCGGTAGAGTAGTGAAAAAGAGGGAAACGTCAGTTTTAGATGGCACAAACCCTGCAGATATCAAGAAATCGTGTAGTTTTTGAACCAGGCTCCGTGGGGCCTGTTTGAGACCATATAAGGACCGCTGTAGATGGTACACATGATCCGGATGAAAGGGATCCTCATAGCCAGGTGGCTGCTTCAGTGTACACTGTTTCAGCTAGATGTCCATTTAGAAATGCATTATGAACATCTAACTGGTCGCATGGTCCAGCTATGAGATACAGCTAGAGAGAAGAGAAGCGGACCGTAGTCGGTTTGACTACGGGACTAAACGTGTCGAAGAAGTCCTCTCCAGCAACCTGGTTGAACCCCTTTGCCACAAGGCGGGCTTTGTAACGCTCAATGGAGCCATCAGCCCGTCGTTTTTGTGCGGAACACCCACTTGCAACCAATCACGTTCATGTGTGGCTGAGCAGCACAAGTACCCAAGTACTATTATGAAGGAGTGCATTGAACTCCTGATCCATGGCCTCGCGCCACTCCGGGTGCCCAACTGCCTGTGAGTAGCAGGTGGGGTCAGTAACTGCACTAAGAGCCTGAAATTGCTCGTTCGTGCCTCGTGTCATGTGTCGTAACCTCATACCATGATCCCGTTCCTGTGGTGCTGTGTTAGCAGCACGTTTCCGTCTGCCCCGTTTTGGCCCCTCCAAAGCCAAGGGTGGCGTGTCCCGAGCCAAGGGCATCAGACTCCCTAACTGTATGGGGGTCGATGTGGAATCACTGGGTGCTAGGACGTTGGACTCAACTTGTGAGCACTCGGCTAACACGGGTCTGGTAGCCCACGCGTAGATTGATGGACGGTACTTGAGTTGTAGTTGATTGATCCACCTTGTGTCGTGAAAAGGGGGTAACTAGTTTCATATTCAAAAACCGGTACCGTGACGACAGATGTAGATTTTTCCAGTTAGTTATAGTCGTTCATGCATTCGATTATAGCCCACTAAAGGGGAGGACGAGGGTAACCCTAAGAAGACACAGAATAAGTGCCGACCGAAACTCGGATCTTGTGGCGATTAATAAGGGCCTCAAGTAGCGGGTAACCGCGAACACCCGACGGAGACATCGCAGCGCACATCACGTGTTGGAGATTTGAAGAGGGTGATTTGGTTTGTGATGTAGAATGAATCTGAAGATTGTATGTTTATTTTTAATTAATATATGAGTACTTAGATCTATTTGAGGTGAAACCTGTGAAGTTATTACGTGGAGGTCGGAAAACTTCGTTGATGGGGTGTTGATTGTTGTTGAAGTATGTAGGACACGTATCAGTGTAGATGAAGAGGTGTCAGTGTAATAAGGTAGATGTAGATGTATAATTTGGATAATATATGTATGATGGAATAGTAATATCAGTTTGGTTAATTTAAGTAGTAAGTTATTATAAAAAAAGTAAAATTGTGTTTGAATGTATTTAGAGTATTTGTTATTATATTGTGATAAAAGGTGTTTTGAAACTGAAATAGATAGAGTGGTTAGAACAGCTAAAGTTATAGCATATGTAAATATTTAGTTTCTTTGATCATGGATTCTTTATAGATATGTGGTGAGTGTGGTTTTTGGTGATAGTTTTTCTGTGCTGCCTATATATATGGAAGTTTTATGTTAGTTTGTAGATTTACTAAATTAATTATAAATAGTTGAAAGAATAGTGTAAGTAGGTATGATTAAGAATATATATGTTTCATCGTTTATTCAGATGTGTAGGCGTTGTAGTGAATTTGTAAAATTATAGTAAGATATTTGGTAACTTCTGTTTAAAGTATCGATTATTATCTGCTTTTTAAAGTAATTGATTTTTGATTTTAGTGATAGTTTATTAGTCGTATGATTGATGGATGTATATCATTTTTATGAATTACGGTTATGTTGTTGATGTCATATGATCTCGTGGTGTATTCTATTGTTTTGCAATTAGTGCATATTTTATGATGGTGTCTCGTGCGTTGTATTTGTCGTGTATTTGTGCAATATTTACTTTTATGATTTTGGCCTTTTTATACTCTTATGGATTGTGCTGCTTTAATTGCTACGGGTCTTGTGGGATTAATTTTTATGATTAGGAGTTTGGATCTGTTCTTGCGTTCTGTGGTCTTGTGTTATTTATGGATTATGATAGATATTTTGAGTTAAGACGTCATCGTAATATGCCGAGTTTCGAATAGCTATTAGGCAATCATGTGTATGCGTGGCGGACGCCGTTCGGGCGCTGTACTGTACTCGCAATTCGCTGCATTGTGGGAGTGGGTTATCTATCTTTATTTTTTAGGGCCTGCAATCTGTTAGTTGGTTTTGTTCAACGGCTGTTCCGTTTTGTTTTACTCTGTGTGTTAGTAGGCTCATGGTATTGTGCTGGACTCTGGCATATATATTGCGCAGAGGTGTTGCTGTGAAGTCTTGATTGTTGTGGTGGGAGCTGGTTATGCTTGTGTGTATGATTGGTAGTCACCTGCAATCTTTAGGAGTCGGAGCTGGGGGACGGATATTTGAGCGTAGACGACCGAGCTGACGATTTAGGGTATAATGGCTCCGGTGCGCTGAGCCTAGATGCGGAATGAGAATTTCAAAGCATGGATAGGAGTTAATTGTAGGTACTGTTTTTCGATGTAACGGGTGTGTACAAACCAGCGAATCTAGGTTGCACTGTAAGAAATCTCATATTCTATCAGAATATTAGCATGATAGAGGTGGTGACCTAATAATCCACTACTAAGGAGAGGTTATTCACGATTGTTTAGCAGGGGCGTTCTTCAGTTGGTAGTGGATATGCGATTGGTTATATTGGGAAGTAGTGATTCGGGTATTATATTTTAATACTCAATGAGTTTTGACTGAGATGATAAGGAAGACGGAGGTACTCCTTCATGCCATATTGGAGGA
>VALG01000282.1:0-11554 GCA_009835305.1 Ipomoea purpurea
CAACCATCAATAGCATAACCATATACAATCGAGACGGAGCACCTGGTGAAGATATGTACGTAGCACTGAAGTGTATGACAATCCGTGTATAGCTCTATAGATCTGTTCTCACAAGCCTTAGTCATGACAAGACCTCTTTGCACGCGAATGCTTCAGCCCATAAGTGGGGAGGGAAGCGTTGTAGGCCGAAACATAACCACTTTCGGTTCGAGAAGGATTGCTCCGATCGTGGCCTAGTTCGTGTGTGATGATACCCGGCATCGCGTATACCTTCTCGCCGTATTGCAGTAGTTCGGCAGTTTTGGCAGCGACGGTTTCCTTCGGCTGGTGCACAACAGCCGCGTAGTGTACTCGTCGTCAATGCCTGCATGGTGGCAGCCGCTGCGGCAATCAATTTCTTTGGTATTGGTAGATAAGCGTCTCAAATCGCCCATTCGCCTCCTCCAATATGATATAAAATTGCAGTTGCATACATAATTCTATTAGTGTCCAGAACATTCAAGATTGCACTAAATCACACATGAAAAACATTTGTCACAATATTGGGGAGTGGAAGTTTAGATTGAGCTCATATGGAAACATTAAAAATTACTTTGATCCAGTAGTTATTGTTAACATTTTTCAAAATTTTTAGCATTGGCTTACTAAAAATGAAGTCAATGACAAAAATCATTTTAGTAAGAAAAAAAATAATTAAAAATAATTTCCACCAAATTTATTACTGTAGGTTTGTTAAATCATTACTGATTGTTCATTAAATCACTAATACAAATTCATTAAACTATTATTATATATACGTCTATTATTACAAGTTTATTAAGTTGATATTACATATTCATTAAGCTCACTATTATAGGTCAATACTGTATGTTGGTTCATTATATTTGTAATACAGGATCATTAAGTCGTTATTATATGATTATTAAATTGGTACTACAAATTCATTAAGCTATTATTGTAGATTCATTAAGTTCTACTATAGTTTGACACAAGTTTTGAATCATATACTGAAAATTATATTAATATGGTGTCATGTTAGAAATTTTATTGAGATATTTTTCCAATATATTTTTTATAAATTAATTTATTTTAACAAGAAAAAGAAAGAATAACCATACTTAAATGGTAATTGCTAGTTGATGATGTCATCTTTAACTTTGTACTGTAACAACAACAAAAACAATAATAATACTGATAAATAAACTACATCAGTTTAAAAAAAATTTAAAGTAGGTATTTTAGGGAGATTTTTCAATAAAAGTGCTGTCTAAAGTTTTAATTAATGTTTTTTTAAGAATTAAATTTTAATATAAACAAAAAAGTTACCATCTATGCTCATATTTTAAAATTTTGATATGAAGAATTTATTACGGTGGTTCGGAGTGGAAATTCTTAGAAACTATATTTTTTTTTTCATCACCAAGACCTTGTAGTCTAAATGGCACTTGGGTTGGACTCCCATAGCGAGGGGTGGAGGCGTTATTGACTCTTTGTGCTTCAGTAGATTGAGAAAATAGTTATGAACAAATATTACATTGTAATAAGGTTAGTAGCATTCAATTTTTAATAGAGTTTCTACAGATAGTTTTATAAAATTGTAGTAAAATCCATATTAGTATGTAGTAGTGCATATCATGATATTCACATAATAATATAATAATAATATTAAATATAATAAAATAATAATAATAAATAATAATATAAATAATTTGAAATTTAATGAAAGTGGTTTAACAATTCGAATTATAAAGAATATAACAAATTAAGGTAGTAGTTAAAAAATGTGACAAGAAAACTCTTCAAAGAGTCCTAATTCTACTAGGACCAAATAATTGTCACTACGCTAAAAGGTAAAATACTTAGCAAAAACGTAATTTTATTTCTTATATTTTGACAACTTCATAGCAACCATCACCACCCAATAATCTCTTCCTAATTTCAAATATCAATTATTAGATCAAACGCTTCTCACTGCGAGAAAGTTAGTAACTAATAATGAAGGTACAATTTTACTGTTATACTTGTATACTATAACTAAATGTCATATATATTTGTAATAAATGCTGAATTTAACTCTCCGAGTCTTTATGAACCAATTTTCTACAGACTTTTCTCCTTAGAATATGTTTGAATGTCATGATCTATAATGGCATTATTTACCAAAGAATGTGTCACTATGGAATAACTGGAACTCCATCCTTGTGGTTTGTAGGTGAAAAAATACCAAATCTTTACAAAAAGAGAATAAAATGATACATAAAGTTGGTGGCTAGCAGCTTCTGGGACTTAATTGAGTCTACCTGGATGGGAAGAATCTCTTCCTGCTTTGTAGCTGTCTAATATTCTTCTGAAGTTATCAAAAAGAATTAATTTTGGATTCATTACTGCCACCACCACATTGCTCGATCTCCTAACTATTCTGCTAAATAATACACTTTTGCCAACTCTGATATGCTACCTACATATTGACAATGTTTTTTTTTACCTTTTTCTTTTTCTTGAGTAATAAAGTTTACAAAATTTACAAGTAACATAGCTTCCCTACTAAATCGAATTCACAAATTTTATATTTTCTATATTAACAATACTATCAAGAACTCAAAAATTTCTATGGAGTGTTTGGTACATAATATTAGCTGATTGAGTTAATGAAATAAGACTGCCAATTATATAAATAACAATCAAAAAAATGTTAAGTATATATCTCTCCAAGAAGTAATATTTTCATTGCGCGTAGTGTTCTTCATAGTTAGAAATACTTGAATTTTCTATCAACTAAAATTGATATAAAAAAAAAATTGAGGGTTTCAATAAAAAATGAGTGTTCCGACTATTTTTTGTATCCATAAAAGTCATGACAAATTCTAACTATCAGTCAAAATAATTAATTTTTTTTAATCATTTTCTAACCACTTATTTGGTGCTCAAACGTTTTTGTTACATAGTGCGTCGATGTGAACTCTAATATTTTGACCATCTTTCCTAAGTGATTGAAAATAAATAAAAGTGGTCTGAAATTCATACCGCCATACAATCATATATATAGTGGTTGAAAATGGTTTTAAATTTAAAATCATAATTTTGACAGGTGAACGAAAATGTGAACAGTTCGCTGATGAGATTAAACAAAATTGTGCAAATGTACAACTTAACAATAACATTTTCACACAATAAAAATGAAATATTATTGACTAGGTTTGGCTCCCAAACCAATTCATTGACCACAGAAAAATGAAGAGTTTGCACACACTTTATTCAAACAAATTAAAGGGTTCCTAATGGATACAATGTGAAATAGTTGTTTGGTTGGTGCAGGATGAATAGTCAAAAAGAGTTAGGCAAATATGATGCCTTAGTGCCTTATTAGACCAGAATTAGGAATCATCTTCTTCTTTTCCCCGGTCTCCTTTAATACTATCCAAAATTTCTAGAAAATTTCAACGCTTTCTTTCATACAGTAATTCTTTTCCTTTTTCAAAAAATACCTACACCTTTATTACCAACTTATTCAAGGGCTATACCCAATTCTTTTCGTGTACATTACAACTCCATTGAATGACGTGCTAAATCATATCCTAGGCCTTGTTCGGTACGCACAATTTAAATCTCAACCCACGGGGTTCAGTTGAAAATACACACGTTTACTCGATCATGACTAAATTGAATGATTAATTCAGTAACTTGAGAGTGTTAGTAAAAGAATTATTAATGTAACTATTGACTTATAATAGTTACCAAGACTATGTGGTCTAATGGTACCCGGGTTGGACTTTCATTTGAAATGTTGTAAGTTTGAGTCTCAGTGGACTCTATTTTTATAGTGGTTCGGCTATTAACAAAGTCTACTCCACTCTTCTTTCACAAGTTGTGAAAGGGTTTGCACTATCACTCCTAGTACAAATTACTTCAAGCTAACTTCCTTGATCACTAACCCGGACAACTACTTGGTAGGTTTTTCAACTCCTCAAGTTTATTCCGCCTCTATCAACTGGTTCGGCTATTAACAAAGTTTACTCCACTCTTCTTTCACAAGTTGTGAAAGGGTTTTGCACTATCACTCCTAGTACAAATTACTTCAAGCTAACTTCCTTGATCACTAACCCGGACAACTACTTGGTAGGTTTTTCAACTCCTCAAGTTTATTCCGCCTCTATCAACTTCTTCCTCAGAGTTGAGTATTGGAAAGATAATGATGTGTTTCTCCAACAGATTGAAGTCTTGTCTTGTTGAGTGGATGAATCTTCAAGTGAGAAAAGATGCAGGACTTCTTCAAGTTTGTGAAGTGTAGATGTAGGATGAGCCTCTTTGAAAACTTCACAAACGTACCACGCTGATTATGAAAAGCTTATGAGTGAGCTTGTGTAAAGAGCTTTTCTAAGGATAAAATATGTTAAACAATCAACACCTTATTCAGTGGAGAAGAGAGGTATTTATAGGTGTGGAGAAATTCATCAGTTGGAGTGAGATGAAATTTCGAACCTATTAACTAGCGGGTAATGACAAGTGGACATGGAGCATTTAATATGGTTGTACTATGTGGCCGTTGATGATTGAAAGCGCCATGGCTTTTTGTCCTTTTCACTGACAAGATGGTACATACCTATCATTTAATGTTCCTTGGTTTTTGTGAATATCATTCCTAGGACACCTTGTCTAGGATGATTGCCCAGCTGAGAGACATAGACAACATTCTTCTTGCTTCACTTTTAATAAATGTTGTCTTTACAAATCTGTCTTAGACTTGTTGTCTCGGAAAGGTTATCTCGAAAGATTGACCTTATCTTTCGACCTTTCTTTGGAAGATTAACTTTCCTTGTTATTCGATGATTGTCCGAGAGTTAGTCCCTTCTATCTTTCGGCCTGACTTAATCTCTCGTTTTTCTCTTTGTCTTCATGTCTTCAAGTAGACCAATCATGCCATCCTTAATCAAGATTCGTGTACTACATAGTGCGAATCATTCGTTGAGTTACAATAGCTTTCGTTTGTAACGAAAGTTCTAAGACAAAATGAAAATAGGGGTCTACAATTCTAGAAGTTTGGTATCATCAAAATCCAATTACAATTGTTTCTAACAATTATTTAATACTTTATTTGTTTATTTATTTATTTTTCAAGGAGGACTACAAAATCTAAGACAACTTATTGTAGCGTTTGGATAAATAATGTTTAGTATAAACTTGAATAACATTGATACGAATATCTTTAGAAATGGTGTCTTAGCTTGTACGTAAAAATGTTGTGCCTTCCAATTATATTTTAACTAGAGTGAGAAATACAATACAATAACTAAAAGACACAATGCAAGAAAAGTTTGTTAAAAGAGAGAATAAAGTGAAAGCTGCAGCCTTATATCGTGAAAAATATGGGCAGCTAGCTGTGCTCCGTTAATTAGAATAGAACATACACTAAATAGCAGTTTAAGATATCATTGATAGATGAGAGGATCTTTTTTTCTAGAAAATTCTGAAAGCTAGAATTGCCAATATTTCTCTCCCAACAAAGATTCCCTATGTGGGGTTTAGGATATTTGGATACACAAAATAATGGATTCTCTTCAATCCAATCGTACCAATCCGCTACTAGATTCTCCCCATCCACACAATAATTTAAAAAATAAAATTTCTAAAAGAAGTGATCAAGTGGATGCATGGAGTATGCATGATTTTTTTTTTAATAAATATATTTTTTTATTTTTATACATTAAGTTCCTCAATTGAACTAATTCTAAACCCCTAGAACCCCAGCCCAAGGGCGCTGGAGGAGGTAAATGGTAACCCACCCAGTCACTCTTCAGTTTCCACCCCTCTCTGTACACTATGTGTACAAAGAGTTTTCATCACCTTGATCAATTTTTTTGGACTTTGGGTCTCCCAATGACCCTATGTCTTTAGTGAGAATCAAACCTAAGTAATGACTTTTGCAAGTCACAAATTCGATTCTTATGAAAACCCTTTAAGTCAAGCTTTCCGCACACACTCTTAAGTAGTGGTTATTATAAGTTTCCTCCGCCACCTAAAACTTAAAAGAAAAGAAAATAATCCGCATTACAAATCTTGAGTTCAAAAGTATTAATTTGTTCATTTATTAATAAATTTTTTTATATGCATTAATTTTTTATGAATTGGCTGATTTCATCACGAACTAAATTTTTTTTTTACTTATTAATAAAATATCAAAAAAAAAAAGAATAAGGTTCAAATTGGCCACTGAACGTAACCTGAAAATGCAATTGGATAACTGAACGAAAAAAGTGCAATTAGGCCACTGAACACTCCAAAAATGTGCAATTAGGCCACTGAACACTCTAAATATATACAATTTCACCGGATACCAAGTTACCATCAATTTTAGCAGTTACTTGCTTACGTGGCAGCTGAGTTGACATTTTTAATAATTTTTAATAATAAATTTTAATAATTACCTTAAAAAAAGTTGATAAAAATTAAATAAAAAAATTAAACGGTAGCAACCCCGTCGTTTTATTTTATTTTATTTTTTAATTTTTTTAAAAATTATTATTAAAACCATTTAAAAATTTAAAAATTATTAAAAATGCCAACTCAGCTTCTACATAAGCAGGTAACCTGTTAAAATTGATGGTAACCCTATCAGGTTGAAATGCATTACATTTGAGTTTTCAGTGACCTATTTGTTTTTTTTTTTTTTTTCGGTTAGTGCCTAATTGCATTTTCAGGTTACCAATTTGAACTTATTCCAAAAAAAAAAAAGAAAAACAAGCTATTGTTATATAATAAATGAAGTGATTATTTGAAGTAATAGAAAGGGTAGTAGCATCATTCAAAAATTTTGTGCTAAAACTTACCAACATTTAAACGTGATTATGGTAAGTAATAATAAGGTTTAATTTGCTAATATTAATTACTGTATGAAGTAACTTTTAAAATTTAATGTAAATATATAACATTATCCATGAGTATAGATTAAATTTTGTGCGCATAAAATCATTACGAGATTTTATACTTGTGAACAATTCTTGGCCTAGTTGTTAAGCCATTAACGTGACATTTGGTTCCCCCCAGATTAAACTAAAAATGGAATACATTTCATTAAATAAGTCTATTTTTCTGTTTGGTTAATTTTTTTATGTCATGATTTTATTTATTTTTGTCAACGTGACATTTGGTTCCTCCAAACTAATCTCTGTTTGCACCGATCCGACTCAATTAAGGGCAAAGTGCTCCTAGCTAAGCTAATGATTTTTCCTTACAAGAGGTGTTCGAACTCCCAACCTCTCTTAAGGGACGAGAGTGCATCGCTACTCACGCCAACCAAGCTGGTTTATGTCATGGAACTTGACTATTCTCTTTATAATTAAGGAGAATAGACATTCTCAAGACCTTCCATGATATTAGTTATGTAAAAAAAAAAATTACAAAAAATTGAAAAAAAATTTCTCAAAAAAAAAATTTGTTCAGTAATTTATCGGTTAAGTCAATGCGTGTGACCACACATACTTTTCTTAAAATCGATTTGACAAAACCTAAGTTTGTTTGTATTGCTAATTTTCAGACACCCCCTTCCATGGCGGGAGAGAAAGCATCTACGCTATACAATTTCAAACTCGGTATCCCTCCAATCGATTGTCAGCACACTAAGGGGTAGGAGCTGAGACTGGCCAAAATGATTTGCTCAATTCACGTAAATGGTGGGGATCAAACCCGTTAACTTCATGCTTAAGGGGCGAGGTGCTGAACCACCACACTAACCATGTTGGTTAATAGGGACAAATGTTACTTAAAAGCCTTCCAAAACTTTTTTTTTATTCAACTCAATGAGTACATTTTTAAAAATTATTCTCATTAACTAATTATTATCCATTTTGTGTGTATAATATATATTATATTAAACTTATTATTATGAGAACTCAAATCTATTTTATATAACCCGATTTGGAAGTGAAGTCACTCAAAAGTCAAAACATTGTCCAAAATCACTACTTATATGTCATTTTAAACTCATTTTCCAACAAGTTATTCATACCCTATCAAGGATAGCTTAATTTCTATAATACAAAAATACTCTTCTATATTATTTTTATTAATTTATTTTAATAAAAAAAAATTTCCTTATCTCATTTTACTTGTCATGTTCACTATTTATTGGTCAATCCAACTCTTTATTCCTTGGATATTTTCTAACATTTTTTACAATAAAAAAAAATGTTTAATAGTACATATGTAATGAGCTACAACTAGTGTTGGCATGAGTGTTGTTGCTCGGCGCCATTAGAATTTGACGCTACAACGCTCCTGCACCCCTCGGTAGGTAATGAACCAATTTTAAGGGAGAGTGTGTGATATACACTACTTGAATTTTTCATTTCTAAAAATTTTCAAAGTCATATTGCTAATATATTTATTTATATTTTTTGAATATCATACTTATCTAAAATTAACCTACACATCCATGGGAGAAGATTGAGAATTCTCAATATCTTGTAAAAATTGAAGAATAATAATTACAAATATATGGATATGCTGCTGATATTGAAGAATGTATTCTTATTGTATACAAAGGGAGAAAAATTCCTTAGAATTATACACAAGTATTTCTAACGGTCACTGAGGTAATCAAGTTAACGAGATGTTGAATAATAAAGATAAATCTATTAAAGGGCATTATTTGTAATAAGTTTCTCTCTGTTTGTCGTATAAACTGCCTCTGGTTTCACTCTTTTACTGAATTTCTTCTTTTTCTCATCTCCTATTATATAAAGCACTGCTGTATTAAGAAGAATAATAAGACATTACAATGCTCCTTTCCCTTTCAATTCAGTGTCATATTTTTCATATTCATATTAGCTTAAAGATAGTTGATGCTGCGATCCAAGACATGGTATCAAGAGCGACATAGCAGCTACGCCGCATGGTGAGCAACGGACTGAATCGGCGGCGAGTAGATCCAACCCGGAAATACGGAGGGAAGCCTACAACTCCGGTCAGTCCAGCTCCATGCAAGCAAAATCCTGGTGCATCGGATTGGATGAGATCGACGATGGATGTACCCTACACGTTACGGAGTAATCGAACGTTGTTTGGTTAATCCCCTCCTCTGTCCGAGTCAAATTATGCGACCTGAGCAGGTCTCTATGAAAGCTTGCACTGGGAGGTGAAGAAACAAGTATTGGATTCGTGACGCCTGTTTAATCAAAATCCAGGAGAATCTGACTCAAAATTTGCTCCTGGAAGAGGTCAAACGATATCGTTGCTTCATGGATTCTGAGATCCCTACAATCCCTATATCGCTGAGAGCGGTGCTCTATTACGCAATTTGCTGAGGACATTGAATGCCCTTGAAGGAAGAGGATACTACCCCAGCGCGACTCTCACAACGATTGCAGAGATTCAAAACGAGAGATCTACCAGAATCGAACAAGGTAACCTGTCTACTCAATGAGTACTTTACTTAGATGTAATGCTATGTAGGAAAAACTTGAATGCATTAGTACCCCTTCCTATTTTTGAATGGTGATTCTTAGATGTGCATGGCTCTCTGTATGACTAAGATACGAAAGAGACAGGGAAGAGACAGGATTATTAGATTTTGAAGCCTGAATGATGAATTTGAAACTGTGAAATCAGGACGTTCTTTGGTTATGGATCTCTTCCAACTATGGAGAAGTCTTAACATGAATTTAAAATTTAGAAAGAAATTACATAATGCTGAACTCATAAGAACAATGAGTTCTGCAAGTAAATTGTTGTTCAAATCAGTGTCCAGATGGATGAAAATGTGATTCAGTGAGCAACTCAAATCAGTATAATGGAAGAAATTCAATAATGCCAGAGCCAAAAGTGGGTGCCAAAAGCACATATTGTGTATGAATGGCATACCATAGATAACATGCTATAAAAAGATGGGTATCCCCCTGGTTGGTGCAAAGGTTATAATCCAAGTTAAACAAAACCAAGACAATCATACAGAATGTCAATTCCCATCAGCCAGAATGTCCAATTTCCTCCTTCAATTCCTACTGTTAATCAAGTGGGTGATATAGGCTCTCTTCAGGACAGTGTCAAAGAGGTCTTTCTATCTCTGTTACCAAAGCAGAATCAGAGAAATCAATCCTCCACCAGCTCTCATCACAGTTAGTGACTACTGCACTGAGACCTAACTTTCCCAAAATTGACATACAATAAGAGAAGGCAAGTTATTTTCAAACCTCACATATTTGCTGTTTTAAATGCCCAGATGTATGGATTTTGGATTCAGGAAGCAACAGATCACATTACATGCTCTAGATATATGATTGTGAAAAATTGCCATCTCCATCAATGATACTCTAAATTGCCAAATGGAGACAACAGTTACAGTGACACCATGTGGGAGAAGTCAGCTTCCCCTAACCTGCTGCTGAAAAATGTTCCTGACATCCCATCTTTCTCTTTCAACACATCTCCACTAGCAAATGACACAAACAAACTGGTTGCACACTCATTTGAATGCGACTTTGTATATTCAGGGATTCATGGGATGGTGCATGGTTTTGCTAAGAAAAAGGATGGACTCTACCTGCTGTAAGCCGTCTATGAAGAATAATCAGCAAACGTGAAGTTAGTAGTCAGTGTAATAATATCACATTTACATGTGTGGCATCATAGAATGGGAACATATCCATAGATATAAGATCCATACCTGAAAGGAATAAACGTTGTGTTCAAAATCAAAGTATACAGAATATATGCTTGTGTAACTTGTTCTTTTGCTAAACAAAAGAGTCTGTTTTCCCTGTCAGTAACACTAGAGCTGAAAAAATGCTTGATTTGTTCACAGGAATGTGTGGGGGATCTTTTTCAGTAGCTTCTTTTGAAAGGGAACGTATTTCTTAACCATTGTTGATGATTGTAGTAGTATCTCACATGCTACATTCGATGGCAATACAAAATCAAGAAAGTTAAAAAACTGTTCAGAATTTTTATAGCTATGTTGATACCCAATTTCAACAAAGATTAAAGTGGGAATCTGACAATTGGACTGAATTCTTTATACTTCTTTCTTTGATGAAAAAGGAATAATACACAAAAGTCGTGTGTCAACACCCCAAGCAAAATGGAGTTCAGATAAGAAAACACCAACACATTACTGAATGTGCTAGGCTTCAGGTTCCAGTCTGGGGTTCCTTAGAGTTCTGGGGCATTGTGTGTTGCTATCTATCATATCTCATCACACAGGTTGCCCACTTCTGTTACATAGTGAAAGTCACCTTATTAATATCTTGTTGATAAATCAGTGGACTACCATCTTTCAGATAACTTTGTGCATTTGTATTTGTGCTAACAGCTTACAATGAAGGAATAAGTTTACAGGCAGAAAGTTATCTTTTGGGTTCCCTGCCCATGTAAATAGGTTATAATTTACTGATTTGCTGACAGTGTGTTTTATATCTAGGATGTCCCATTACCATGAGATTTTTAGCAGATTATTTTTCATTAATATCAGTTTTTATTCTCATTCCAATCCTACACTGATCGTTATTCCCAAATGATGCAGATAACCTTCTTGGGAGTGAGAAATGGACACGCAGGTGGAGTT
>VALG01000284.1:0-18070 GCA_009835305.1 Ipomoea purpurea
AACAGTAACTCATCAATTGCTGTTACATAAAAAATTAAAATCAAAAAGCAAAATGAGTATATTATTTTTCATCGTAACTTGCTTTTTGTCATTTTTAGGCAGAAAAATTCAAATTTATTTACTTATTTTCCAAATCTATGTGGATTTCTTCACGGATTTCAGAAAAAACATGTGAATCTATTTTTTTCTGGCTGTGAAATAAGTATGGTTACTGCTTTTGTAATTTTTGAACTCATTTATTGGCATTGATTTTATTTTGGTTTTGGATGGTGGGCTCTTTGGTACACACCTGAGATTGAGGAGCTTGGAAAAAAAACTGGTTGATAGACTAAGGGACAAGATGATCTGTATATTGCTCTTCATTTGTAGTATAATAACTAACACGACTTTTGATTAATGTTTGAGGGTGAACTTAATTAACCGACTTCCTTTGAGTGTATATATACGAAAAGAACATGCTTGCGTTTACTGGCTGCAGCTACAATTTGACTGAAGTAAAAGCTAAGGAACTTCGCGTTATGAGGTATAATGTACATCACTGGAAAGGAAAAGAGATAGACAACGAAAAAAATGAGACTGTCATATGTCCTCGAGGGAAGCGGCCATGTTTCTGAAGACGATGGGGTACCCATCCAATCCACGACAAAAATATACATTTTGCAGGGCAAATTTATGGTAACAACGGCATGGATGTATTCCGCTTAGAATACCCTTACGTGTTTTCACACTCAACACTCACAACAGAAGAGGAGTTGAAATCTTTCGAGCGATATAAAAAAAATCAACATAATCCGAAAATATGTTTTAAAAATGAAATTTTATACATTAAAAAAAAAAAAAGTAACAAAAACAGCAAGTTAGATGGAAATAACATGTCTAACATTTTGTTTTTATTTTATTTATTTTTCCATGTAAGCAAATTAGATGGTTACTTGTTAGAAACTTGTTAAAAATGGTGGATGAAAAATATTGAGAATATAACAGTCTAAATGGACCATATTTTAATTCATGGTGCTAGATGAACAATTATGACCTGTTTGGTACAATGTAGTTTGATTGTAAAAGAATTGATTGAAATTCAATGAAAGCTGAAATTACATTGTTTGGTTGGAGTGTGAACTTTGGTTCATAGAGTAATGATTGATGAAGGCATGAAGTCATGAACCCACTCAAAATCCATAAAAGAAGATAAATTTGAAATACCCAAATGATTTTATGCTCCCACTATTTGTTGACAGATGATTAAAAATGGTTATGACACAATAATATTATAACTAAATGAGGATGTTATAATAAAAATGACTAAATTACAAATGATGAACGGTAACTTATAAATTTATAACTAAAATGAAATTAACTTGTAAAAGTTATTAACGAATGCACATTGCACAGTAAAAAAGTGATTGGAGATTCTCTTCAATTTGCAGCATATATTTATTAAAAAAAAAAAAAAAAAAAAAAAAAAAAAAAAAAAGAAGAAGAAGAAGAAGAAGAAAGAAGAAGAAGAAGAAGAAGAAGAAGAAGAGAAGAAAGAAGAGAAGAGAGCTAGTATATAATTGTAGAAAAAATTAACAAATATGTTCTTTCCAATTCAATGGGTAAATACACAGAAAAATTATTTTGACGGAATCCCCATGTCTAGAAAAGGACAAAAAGTTCAAAATTTGACAAATTTTAAATTATATCCCCATTCCCAGTCCACTATCCCCCTTTTATGCTTTCATTCATTCATGTTACCTGAATCGAAACAATAATAATGTGAAGAATTGAAGATCGGATCAGACCGATGATCATGTCCGACAAAACTAAGACGACGACGATGATGCGTTGTGGCTCCGACAGAAGTTGAAGCTGTTAGCATCCATGACTTCCACCACAAAATGACCAACCATGCCCTTCGTCTCCGCTCCACTAAGTTTTCTCTACACAAGAACTCCTCGCTCGCGATTCTGTCCGATTTCTGATTGTAATCGTGAACCAGTACGTGCGTTTTCGGGTTGCCGCCTTTCTTGCTACGGGCCAGAACTCCGCGGTGAATATCGCCGACATTCTCCCCGGCGCCTCCGGCCAATACCCGCGTGGCCCGTCGACCAATATGACATCCCAGTCCACCTCGTACAGCTGGTTGGGAGATCGTTCAGCCCGAGCTTGCACTCCGAGAATAGAAGTTCTGGACCGGCCGGCACTCGTTGCGGGCCTGTTCTTTTCACGCCGGAGATTAGCTCCGTCATCTCGCTTAACGTTGGTCGAGTATTGCACGTCGTAGACTTCGATCTCCGGGTACTTTTCCTCGACATAGGCGGCGTAGTACCGGCTCTCGTCGCGATGAACACCGTCCGGCCGTGGTGGTTGAGGGTCCGCCAGAGGAGCGTTTCGTGGGTGAGGCCGAAGACGAGGAAGTTGCAGGGTGGGAGCCGCACTGGCGGAGGACGTCGGAGATTGTTTGATGTCGGCGTACGACATCCGGTCAGTGTTGTTGGAGATGGGAGGCGTAGTGGACGAGCGCCCTGACGATGGACTTCGACAGCGCGGAGTGGCGCCGCCGCCGCCGCCGGAGGCGGCGGCGGCGACGAAGGAGGAGGTGGTGGGTGCGGTGAATTATGGAGTAATCTCGCGTGTAAATGAGGCGAGGAGACACCGGTGATGGGGTGAAGAAGGAAGACGAAGCGAGGAATCCCAGAGCACGGCTTGAGCCGCCCTGTTTTGGATGTCAAGGGTGGAGAGAGTATGAGCCGTGTGTTGGTGCGTGTTGGGTTGCTCATCTTCTTCTGTCTGTGATTCTTTTCTAGCGGAGGGAGGAAATCGGCGGCGCGGGGTGTGGGGTTGTCGTGGGCTGGAGGAGAGAAGAAGGGTTGGGTTGCAGATGGAGTTGGAGGTGCGGAGCGGGGTATGTGAATGCTGGGTTACGTGGTAAAGAAGCGGTAGAGGGTGCTAAAGGAGCGGGCGGAATGAAGAAAGTGAAGCTCTATTGTTTGACTGATTAGTTGCTATTTTTATCTATTGGTGATTATGATTTTGTATTTATACAATGGTCCTACCTAATATTTTTTTGTGATATCTATTGTTATTTGTATGATGGATTTATGTGATCTTTCGTCATGATATTGTATTTTAATTATTATGATATTTGTTAAATGAATCAATTCATATATCTTTTTTGATTATGTTGTGCGATGAATTGCATTTTACATGTTGATAGTTTAGTCAAAAAACTAATTTTTATCCAAAGCATTTTAGAGATAACAGGCTAGTATAACAGCTCTTCAGTTTTCAGACGTCTGGAGGCTTAAAGTTTTCAGCTTTAAGCTTTCTTTCAGCTTTTAGGTTTACGCTTTCAGTTAAGTTCTGCCAAGAAGAAATAGCCGTGAGGTAGAATAGGTATCCTGGTGTTACATTTCAAATGAATGGTATATAGGGTTTAAACCCGATGTCTAAGGAAGAGTACAGAATATAATCGGATGATATTTTAAAAGATACGACTTGATTTTCACCTCTCCCAATATTATTAATTTGAATGTGAGGTCTTAATTGGAGAAAACTTGAATCATCCGGGGAGGGTAGTTGGGGCGGAAGAAATGAGAATTGGTGAGGTGGCAACGACTCCCTAACTAATTACAAGCAAGAAGTCGCTTTTCCTTAGCTTCTTCATTTCATTCCTTATTATTTCTCAAGTAAACTATATTATTAACTTACATTAGTATATATATATACATTATAGTATGATACACCCCTCAGGAACAGGACATATTACCCAACTGCCACCATATTTAATATTTAATATAATATTCTTCTTAATTCGCGAGGAGTTACACAGACATGTATCATTTTAATAGGAATACAAAAACATTATTAAACATTGGCTAGCTGGATTGTGATTATCTTTAAGCTCGTAAATAAGTTAATAAAACCAAAACACATGTAATTGTTTGATGTAATTACTTTAACATTATTGAGAATTTCTACATTGTATCGCATTTTGTTGAGTACGTAAAAATGAGAAAACGTATTTTTGTAAACAATTTTTTTATTTGAAAAACTATTTTTCTATTTTCCCAACCCAACAAAGAATTTTTAAAATAATAATTATTTATTGTTTTCCAAAATTTTCAGAGGAGTAAGGATGGTACGAGGCTGTTTGATGTGAGTTGTGTAATACTTTTTAGTTAAAATGTAATAACTTTTTACATTAAATAAAAAAAAATGTTGTGTGTAGTCCGTGAGACGAGTTGGGTCAAGATAAATGTAATACTTATACTAGCAAATTGTAATACTTATACAAGGACATTTTGATCTTTTTAATACAAAGTGCATTGACCCAGCCTGTTATTATTTTTATGTTTATTTGTTTGGAAAAAAATCATAATTGAAAACCAAACTTTTTAATACAAAGGCATTGACCCGTTATATTTTTTATGTTTATTTAAAAAAAAATCATAATTGAAAATCGAAATACTCCTTGTATTTAACGACATTTGAAACAATAATACTAGAACCAAAAGGAGAATATTTAAAAAAAAAAAAAAAACTAAAAATAAATAAACATTTATGAAATTCAGAACAAAAATGAAATTAACTCTTATTATTATTTATAAATTTCAACTTCATTTTTCTATATGGGTAATTACTCATAATTTACTTATGTATTAGGTATGACAATTGTCCCAAACCCAACATAGTTGGATGGGAAGTGGGTACCGGGAGTATCTGTGTTGGAGAATCTTAATAATCTGATCACTACTTCTAGAATAGTGTTTTAAAAATATATATAATTGTATTCATGCATTGAAATGGGTAAAGATTAAAACTATATCATAAATCATAATCATGATCACATATCAAATACTATTCAAAATTACATTTAATGCAATAGGTATGTAACCACGTAATGTTACTAATAAACAAAAACAAAAAAAGACGACTAAGCCAATACAATAAGTTTTGAATACTAGCAACAAACGCAAATTACTACAAATTCATAAACTCACCACATTAATCTCATAAGGTATATATCGACCTTGATTATGAATTGAAATTAGATGAAGGCAAAGGTCGATTTAATATTCAAGATTGACTAGGTTTATATATACACAGAAAACGATATATTAAAATATTAGTTGGAGTATATATCGAAAGTATATGGTAGTAGATATTATGTAGTGAGTAGTATACGGTAGTACTTAGTAGTGGAAAGGTTATAGTATAGGGATATATACTACTTACTATAGGTATATTGGTAGGTTATTTAGGGTATAGTAATGTGATATAGTAGCTATGATAGTAGTATAAACAACCAAAGAGTTGTGAGGGGTGATATAACGGAACCAATAGTGTGGTGGAGTGAGGTATACAGTGGTAGTGAGTGCTACGAAAAAGGATATTATCGAAGTTATATCAACCGAAGATTGATGATCCTTGATGGTTCTGTATGGTATATGCCAAGTCCAATATTATTTATGAGGAGATGTGCTTATGAGCGATTTAATCTTTGTATGAAAGTATTTGGGTCGTTGTATGTTATTGTAGTGTTTCTATTTTATTTCAGGATGAATTCTTTTCTTTCCGTAAAATCTGTTAGGGTCATATCTCTCATAATTTTGTGCTGGAGTATCGTATGGGCCTTAGTTCCTCGTAGTTTTATATATATGTGTTGTGTGTTAGCACTCTGATCTCTGTCGTTTTGCGGAATCGTTGCGGATGCTTAGAGGTCAAAAAGCTGAGCAGGCGATGTTAAACGGAGAGGGATTTGATGTAGAAAGCGAATATTGTTAGCTGAAAGGTATGTCGTGCGATGTTGTTTTTGATCTCATCCGTTCTTATTTTTATGTTTGTGTATGGATTGCTGTAATATTGGTCAGTGTTATTTTGGCCTTTGGTTTGTTGATATCAGGCATAGTTCTATTTCTATTATTTTTAAATCAGTTTGTCCTTAGTCCGAGTCTTAGCCGTATTAGATTCAGTCTCTCCATTTATGACCTGAATTTTATTGTTTTTTGTTCCATACGACATTCGTGGTCCTGTATTTTTTCTGTTTGTGTGGTCCGGCTTGGTCGGGCCACTTTTGATCGATTTTTTACTTTTTGCTGGAATCAAAGCTTTCCGATGTTCGCGTTTTATTGTTTAGGTTAATTGTGTTTGCTAGTATAAGAATTGTATCATTGTGGTTCATGTTTTGGGCCTTTGTGGAGGTATTATATATATTTAGTTATTTATTGCTTTTTTTGTGTTTTGTTATTTCATTATCATTCTTATGGCAGATTTCTGACTAGTCCAGCGCACATGTAAGGACGAATTCTTTTCGTTTATCGGGCTGGGGTTTGAGGCGGTTCATTAATCAGGGATTATTGATAATCGCAATCAACTCGCGTACTGCAGCTAAGGCTGACCAATTATTAGCATTATTCATCAAGGCTTTATCGACTATAATATTATAGAGTAGTTGTATTAATCTCGTTTTGATGAGTGTATTTAACGTCCTTGCATGGTTATGATATATCTTGTCAGTAATTTTGATCAGTTAGAGCGTGTTTCTATTCATAAGTATGTCTGGTAACGTTTTCTCGCACTGTGTGGTGTCTAGAGCAGCGAAATGACTTCTTGCTTCCAATGAGTGGAAGTCGATGATGGTTCATAGTCGTTCTTGTAGATATTTTGACTCATTATGGTTTGGGTTTAGGTGGAGAGAAGAAAGATGCTGCTGGTTCCTTATCAGAGTCCATCCGCGGAGGCCTTTCCGTTGGGTAACTTGGTGGCCTACGTCCCCCCTTTGATCCTTGTGTAGTACCTTTTGAGAACATGTCAATTCCGTTGAGGGTTTTTTTCGCTCACAGGGCGGTACGGCGGAGCGGGAAGTTGCTAGAAGTGTTCTCTCTTGAGATGCGTAGACTTGATAGAGAGAGAGGAGCGCGCGCGAGGTTCGCAGTGCAGGTCGGTGTGTGGGTATGAGGCACTCTATGAGCGTGGCGTGAGTATCCGGTATGCTTGAGGGTGCTAGCTGCGCGTGCAGGTTTTAGAATTCGAAGCTGGGGTACCAAGAGACGAGAGAGATAAAATATAAGGAGGTTGGACTCGTGTGAGTATGTGGTAGGGTACTTGTTGCACGCAGGTTTGGAGGAGCGTATGGGGTCAGAAGTTGAAAGCACAGTCACGACGGAGGGTATCTCGTGCGAGCGCCGTGCTCGTAGCGGAGGTAGGTGAGTATGAGTGGGGCATTGATAAATTTAAAATTCATAAATTGGGTATGTATTACTTTGAAGATTAAAATTGGGGTTAGCGTGCGATACAGGCGGTAGTGGGGAGGATCAGGTGATGTTGTTATTGTTCAATTTTTGTATAGATGTTATTTGGTGGCAGAGTACCCCAGTAAAGGTATGGGGAGTTGAGTTGGGTGGGGAGAGGGAGGTAAGGGGAGTGAATAATCCATTGTTGTATTTAAGGTTATTTGTCAATAAATCAAATAGTTCGATTGATTTGGTTCGTTTTTATTACAGTACCTGAAAATTAATATTATAAACCGTATTCTGACCAAATTTTCTTTTGTTCTTTTCTTTTTATAAATATTTTGATCTTCCGTTAGCATTTTTGAAATAAAAGCTGTAATTTTTCTTACATAACCAATAATCTGAATCACAAATTTAAAAGATTTCTCACATTGAATACCTTAACATTAGAAATAGGTAATATCATGGTGACGTGATCTTATAATTGATTCTTTTTTTTTTTTTTTTTTTTTTTTTTTTGGTTGGTTGGAAGAGTAGCTGTGCGGGTATTCAGTGCGCGGGCGTTGCTGCAGAAGTTACGTGGGAACAGTGATATGTGAGATGTTAAGGTTGGGCGTTGGTAGCAAAGTAGTAGAAGGATACAAAAAGGAGGGTGTCCAGTTGGAAAGGTAAAAGGGTGGAGTGGATGGTGCAGGGGATTCGAAAAAGAGATCAAACAGTGCCTTAGCCGTATTAGGCGGTAAGGACTTTGGTTCACTTTTGGTTTGTGTTTCTGCCTTTCCCTCACTTGAGAAAGTTGCAAAACGGGAAGGGCGACAAAATTAAGTTGGGACGTACGGTTTACACCGAACATTCTCGAGATGGTCATGTGGTGCAGCCATTGTGCCTGGTAGCTTCAAGATTCAAGAGATCCTTCACTAACATTCCCATTAGACGCTGCACTACTCTACAAGTAGGCTCCCCTGATAAAATGTGAGGAGCGAGGAGAAAGGAGGGGGGCATGCAGGTTTTAATCGAGGTTGGAGGCTGATTCATTCGAGTAATGTATATGTGTTTTTGTTGACGTATTGGTGTGATTATTTATGGTTGTTTTACCGTGTATTGACGGACTGCTCCAGCGGGCCACATTAATAATTTTGTATTTTATGCTATGTGTGAGGGCATTATATTGTTTATGTCAATCAGTGAAATGGCTTCTTTGGTTATACTGAAATTACTCGAGTAAACTGTCAAGGAGGTTAACATATGTACTCAATAGTGTACAAGTAACATTAACTGTTAAACTCTGTGAGGCTTAATTGAGCCGCTGATCTTGGAAGCCCACAACTGCTTACTGTTTGGTAGATGGTCGTTTTTACAATGTGAGCTGATGATCTAGTAAGTTTATTAGCGTTGCACCTATGATTAGAAACCAGGTTGCTTGTAGTAGCCAATGTGTATCTATTTGATACAACGGTTAATTTAGTTATAGGATAGGGTGCTTTTAATGTCCTAATATGATTTAAAGTGAATTTTTGTTGGACTCATGGGTGATGTGTTTGCAGGAAGGATGGGTTTATAGAAAAATGATGGGGAGTAGAGGGGACCCAAATTGGGGTGTCATCTAGTCTTTAAATTTGGAGTTGAATTGTATAGCCAAACATTAGTGCCCGCCATTGCTTAAGAGGTAAGAAGTAAGATTGCAACCGATTACTCAAAGCATTGCCAATTGATGATCAACAATTTCTCACGTTCAAATAATTAAATTTAAACAAAATTCAATTATATTGTATGTTGTAAGTTGTTTAATCTGGCGGAAACAGCGATAAATATAATGTATGATCACAAAATTAACATACTAATTAACACTTTTAAGATATGTTTGTAAAATAACAATGCAATATCTTCTACTATGTTATCGTACTGAACATCGTCACTCTCTAAATTATAAAATTTTTTCATTAAAGGAAAGAATGTTTTTCTAAGTTTACAAGAAAAAGTATCTACAAAAAAAGTTAAGAAGAAGATTTTGAGTATTTAACAATGTAGTAATTAACATTTTTATCCACTTTGAGACTAATTGCTAACCATTGTCTTAACAAGGGACGCAAAAGAGAGAGGAGTTACTCAATATAATCCAAAGATAAAATAACTAATTTTCTAAAGATATGAAATGAAATGAGATTAAAAATGATAATCTCTTTTTTAAAAAGAAATATAATGTAATACTTGTGAAGCTTGTAACGTATAGACAGTGCATTCGAGATCACATGTTTGAACGCTTAGGCATAGCCTTAGCTCGGCTTAATCAAAGAGGTTAAAGACATATGATTCACAAAATATATGAGGCATATTTTCAATTCCAAAGCTGTCAAAGAAGTCAAAGAGGAGTAATAAAGTACAAAAGTCTTTTCTTCATGTATAATTTTGTTGGTGACAGATACTCTCATTTGATTAATATTAAGTCCAGATTATCCAATTTAGGAAGCATGAGCCTGACCAATAAATCAAATATAAATAGAATATTAATAAAGTTGAGATACAGAAAAAGTGAATTTATAAGTATTAATACAATTGTCCCTAAAGCTACTCATTATATAATTCCTTAGGCTAAGCATGCATCTACCAAATATTGTAGTTTTTGAGGAGTTTTGATAGAGTTAGTGAGATAGGTTTAATAAAAAAGAGAAAGATGTGACAAGATAGAAAAAGATGGAAACAAAGTTTGTAAAAAAGAGTTAAATAGAATTTACGATGCCTGAGTTAGGATGTTGCAAGTTGAGACGCGCCAGGGGGGGTTGCTCTATTTTATTGTTGATTGTTTTAATAACATTGCTTTTTATTCATATATCGTGGGCACGGCACCACAACAGATATGTCTGATAAAAGAGACAATAGGTCATTTCAGCAGAAGAACTAAAATGCATTTCATCTCTACATCTCCCGGTAGCTCGTCTAGATTCCTTGCGAGCGGAAATAAGCATTGTATTCGACGTAAAAACCTCGACGGCAAAAAAAACTGAGATTGATGGAGAATGACTCGTAATGATTAAGGAAAACAAGACAATTGCCATTTCATTTTTTACTTTATCACAATATTGATAAAAAAAAGAATTCTGAAAGGAGGTAATTCGGTAGTCATAAGGTAGAAGTGTTAGAATGACATGATTATTACATTTATGCGTGGTTGGGAGGGGTGTATGTCGGTGCAACGCCCTCAAAATGATAAATTGTGGGTATATTATTTTTAAAATAAAAAGTTAAAACTCAATACAAATGCAATAGAACAAGATTGATAATTTTTAATAGAGAGAATTTAAAATAAAGAATATGATACTGAACACAAAAATGCAATCGAACAAGATTGATTACTCATTTTATCTGATTACAGTGATCGTATGAAATCTGAATTTTAGTACAAAAATAAGGAAAAGTTTGGTTATTTTCTAAATAAAATGACATACTAAAATGTGGTAGAAAATGGTGGCAATCCAGAATGCAGAGCCTCAAATTTTTATTTTTTTTTAAATAAATATTATAAGCCGTTCACGTGACTCAGAGTCTCAGACATTGACCACCAAGCCAAACCACTAAGCCACACAACACTCATCCCTCCTCTCCAAACAATGCCGCACCAGCCGCCGAGACAAATGGAAAACAATGCGCGCGGCGCGGCGGCGCCGCACTGTTCCCCTCGCCGCCGACGACGCTCTTCTTTTCCTTTTTCTCATGCAAGCTTACTGCTATTTCCCGGCGGCTATCGGCGCCGACGATGCCGCCACGCCGTCTGTGCCGCTCGTCAGTAGCTCTTTGCTCCCCTCCGACGCCGTTTCGCTGCTGTCGTTCAAGTCCAAGGCGGACCTTAATGGCAGGCTGCTTTACACGCTTAACGAGCGGTTTGACTACTGTGGATGGCAGGGGGTGAAGTGCGCTCAGGGGCGGGTGGTGCGTCTCGTTCTCCAAGGTTTTGGTCTCCGAGGGATCTTCGCCGCCGACACGCTCACTCGGCTTGACCAGCTCCGAGTTCTGAGTCTGAAGAACAACTCGCTCTCCGGCACTATTCCTGACCTCGCCGGACTTGCCGAACCTCAAAACGCTGTTTCTGGACCACAACCACTTCTTCGGAACTTTTCCTCCCTCCATCCTCTTTCTTCACCGTCTTCTCATTCTCGATCTCTCTGATAATAATTTCACCGGTTCGCTCCCCGATGGACTGACGGTTCTGACCGGCTGAACTACCTCCGCCTCGACTCTAACCGCTTCAACGGCTCCGTTCCGGCGTTGAACCAGTCCGAACTGGGAGTATTCAACGTCTCGAACAACAACCTCAAAGGTCCTATACCTGTAACTCCGACTCTGTCTAAGTTCACTATTTCTTCATTCTCGTTGAACCCTAATCTTTGCGGCGAGGTTGTGGACAAGCCTTGCGGAGCTTCTCCGTTCTTCAACTCCCCTCCTGCTACGCCCGTCTCGCCGCCTAGGCCTCTCCTACAGGAAGCGCAGTCGCAGGGAATAATCCCGCCGCCTACTCAACACCGCACAAAAAAACCGGCGTCATTTTAGGTTTCGTCGTCGGAACTCTAGTCTTAATTGCAGCTATTGTCTCCCATCTTCGCTTTAATCAGAAGACGGAAGGAAGAAATGGAGCCGAAATCCACAAAATTGACCTCGGATACTGGTAACCACAACATGGAGGATGTGATGTGCTCACCTCAAGGCGGAAACAACGAAGAAGTCAAAGAGAACAAAATGCAAGCACCTCAACCGCCGTTGAAGAGCGGAAATCTGATGTTCTCTTCAGGGGAGGCAGAATTGTATTCGCTAGAGCAGCTTATGAGAGCTTCCGCCGAGCTGCTCGGTAGAGGTACGCTTGGGACTACGTACAAGGCGGTTATGGCTTCTCAGTTGATCGTGTCCGTTAAACGACTCGACGCCGGAAAAACTTCCATCACCGGCGCGGAGGCTTTCCTGCAGCACATGGAGGCAGTAGGCGTTCTCCGCCATCCCAATTTGGTCCCTGTTAGGGCTTACTTCCAGGCCAAACAGGAAAGGCTAATCATCTACGATTATCAACCCAACGGCAGCCTTTTCAATCTCATTCACGGTGGAGTTAACTCGTTCTTCTTCCTTTTTCTTTTACGGAGTAATTCTAATTCATATGTGTTTATCTTTTCCTATTAGCTGAGTCAAGCTGTGTTGACTCAGTGGCGATTGGAAAATACTGTACTGTAATTGGTGTATGTCGGCACCTGTTTTAGGCTGAGTTGTAACCCATCACCATCACCATCATCCTCAGCTTTTCCTTTTCCTCCCTGAACCGTTATGGCTTGTAGACCTGACTTGTTGTGGATCAAACAATTTTGGAGGGGCTGTGGATTTAGATTTAGGCACCAAGACGACCGAATGGGACCGGATAGGGGTTTGGTGTCAGGAATCCAGATAGTTAGTGTATGGAATTTTGATGCCATAGCCGTGTGATTTAGTTTTGGTTGTATATGCCACACTGTTAGTTCACTGTTTCCTATCAACCTACTAAATTACTGATACAACTAAGATGAGATATTCTAATCCCATTCTGCTTTTGCCTGGGTACAATTATTCTGCAAGAACTATATCTCTGCCCCTTAAATGCAGGTGACACTATAATGTTCTTGACATCTTTTCGTGATCCAGTATAAATTAAATTTCTTGATCTTCATAGCTCATCTGTTTCATTTGAGAGCTGAATATATTGTAGCCTTGTAGGGAATACTGGTTGTTCAGCAGGTTAAGTTGCTTATACTGTGTCCACTTGGCAGGTTCAAGATCCACGAGGGCTAAGCCACTTCACTGGACATCATGTCTAAAAATTGCAGAAGACGTTGCTCACAGGGCTGGGCTTACATCCATCAAGCATGCAAAGCTTATCCACGGCAAACTTGAAATCCTCCAACTGCCTCCCTCCGGAGGGACTCCACGCAATTGACCGACTCTTACGCAGTCATCGCTCTAGGACCGATGGTACGTTTGCGAATACACATCACAACACTAGCTTCAGGCCGCGAGATGGACGTAAAATCTCCAATCCGGAGCGATCCCAGTAGCTCTCTAGCCGCGGCTTGAGACACTTACGAGTAGGCGCCCTGTAGCGGGACTGTAATGCTCTTATGCGAAGGCAGTTGTCGACGCGTCCAGCCTATTCCGTATTGTTCGTATACTTCTGATCGGCCAACTGCCGCTGCGCCTGGTCCGCTTCTCTCGAAGTCGATTGGCTGCTCATGCACAAATCCGGGTCTCGAGGCGGGACTCGTTCCCTCCACCACTGACAGTGCAGAGTGGCTTCGGGACAGCGCGATTGTCTCGCGGGACGGGAGCTGACTGCGTGAGGTACTATACATGCGCGTGCGCGCTAATGGCTCGAATGTAGTCGGAGCTTGATGTTATGCATGATATGCGGTGTGAATGGAAGAGGTCGAGTGGAGCAACAATGATGGCCAAGTGCTCGCAAAAGTGATTCAGGATATGTGAAGGAGTACAATGGTGCGAATGACACTAGGTGGGATGGAAACTGTTGGCAATGAGGTATATTTTGGAAATCACTGTCGGTCCCTCTAGTACTCACTAGCGGCTGAATGCGTGCAGAAAGCAGCAGCTGTCATTCGTAGTAAGCAATTGGGGAACATGTTTGGGTACAGGAGCAAATGGAGGTACTCTTGGGTGCGCTCAAGTTGGTATTATTGTGTTAAATTGTTGATAATGCTTACATACGTCAACCGGCACTCTAGACGGCATTTGATGTTATTCCACTTCTCGATCTCAGCGACGCGCAAAATTAGTTTGTGGTCTTCTCCTCAGGTCGATACGTTCCCAAATTTTGATTCTGCATTATAGTCTCGTCTTCTTTATAAGCACAATCCCTATGAATTCCGGTTTTATTTTTCTTAAACAAAAAATTAGTCGCGGTAAACAGTCTTAACAAAATGCTAATGTGTGCACTGTGAATGCCGATTAATCTATGAAATCTTGTTCTAACCAACGATTAGCTGAGTAATCTGTGAATTGTTTAGAATGACAACGGTTAAATGTGATCATAATTAATATTTTGTTATTAGTCTCAAAAAATATAATACTGTCATAAACTTTTGGCAAGATAATAACTGGACATCAACGTTGGCTAATGTCATCCCGTCCAATCACTACCTATTAGTGTTAAATATCGTGACAAATATCTATAAAGCGTTGTCTTTGCGGTTGGCGCACTTTGTCACCCCTCTATTATGAAATTTGACTGACCACGAATGATCTCCCGCTGTTGCCTATGTTTCCTTACCTTACTCGTCCTGGATTCAAATTCTCTTTAGTAATTATAAAACTTAATTATCATCGTTTTTGTTCCTCATCTACTCTTGTGCAACCTCAAAAATGAGGAAAGAAACACACAATAAACCATTGTCCATTCAGTTTAAATCTGAACTTTATATATACGCTCAGCTATAGTGATACTAATATACTATAACTACGTATATATATATCATAACTACGTGACTCCAGAGATGTCAGATTTGAAAGGGTTCTGTGATCAGGTTTCATGCAGGGTGAAGTACAGAACCATTCCCGTGACTTGTCAAAATCAATGTTTTAATGGAGACCACAACATTTAAAAAGAATTGGAGTTGACAATCTTGGTCTTTTTGCGTATCTGTCTCAACGATTTAAGGTGCGCTACTTTCATGTGCTTAAGGTCACATCTGTTCAATACTTTAAGGTAACTGCGTTTTTCTCTACTTACACGCGCGTCTCTTTGGCTTGAAACTTAAACGAGTGCATGTCCCATTCTAAACCTTAAGGCTGTATCTTTTCGATAGCTTAAGGTCCGGCGTGTTTCTTTAACCACTTAAAAGGTGCTCATTTTAAACATATTAAAGGCTGGCCTCCACTTAGGGCATAGTTTGGTTTATGAAAAATGTTTTTCCTTCAGAAATTTGAGGCAAAGACCCCAGCATGTTTCGCTCCTTGTCTTGGTTCACCTAGAAAACATTCCCTTTTCCCACTGGGTCCTCCATGCACATCTTTGTCTTGCCCGATGAACAAAACAACGATCAGAGCGACAATCGTATGCCCTGCGACCAAACTGTTTCTCGTATTAGATTATCCATCTGTCTCCGTCTGCTCCATTGACGTATCCTGGCCCGTAGACCACGGGCTGAGGTACATGTGTTTTTATACTTACTTATTCCGCTTGCCAACTTCCAAACTCAAGCCCCAACACACCTGGGAAATCGACAGGTTTCACCCTTCCAGCTAATTTGATGCTTCTTCACCAACCAAAACAACTCGCCTACCCCCACTCCCCCGTCCTCTGTCTCCATGAAACGTTCACATTCTGCCGATCCCTTCCCCTCCAACCGATACCGTCCGCCCCGTCGGCTTCGCCGCACACCAGCAGCGGCGCGCCCGCGCACTCACCCACCTCTTAAGGGTCGCACGCCGCCCCGCGCTGCACTCGCCGCCTTCCCTCGTACAGCCTGCCTGTAACGGCGCTCAACCCCCGCCGCGCATCCTATGTGTGTCACATACCTGCCTGTGGACCGCAGCGGCGCGCCCAAACCCGTTTAACAGCGCGAGAGACTGCGCGTGCGCCTGCCCCGCCCGTGCTCCCTAACGCACTACCAGACATAGCGTCATCCGACCGCCCAAGACTTACAGGTGGGCGCTGTTGTCCACACTTAAGTGCGTCCCTTATTACCACTCCCTCTGCGTCAACTATGCACTCTGTGTCGGAGCAGCCTCCGACCAGTCAGCGCATGGAACTGACTCGTCCCAAGCACATGGACGCGTCATTGGTTTGAGCCAAATTGGCGACGAAAGGGGCGTCGGGGGTCACCTCTGGACGTACCAGTATCCTTGCCTTATAGAAAAGAGATTTATTGTTTCGTCAGGGTCTGTAAGATCAATGCAGATCACCGCATGTGAGATCATTGCAAACTGTAGGGACAGAAGATATGTCCTGAGTTTCCGGTTATTACTGGGTTCTTCTTAGGGAATGGGTCGACGGTGGACATCGTGCCAATAGTCCTTTGCCACAGTGCCCTTCAAGTGGTATTATATTTCTACAGTTGTTGTATGAATACTATAATCGCAGATTGTTCGGATTTTTACCCTTCCACTGCGATTTGGTTGACGAATAATTCCTCATAATCTTGCTCATTCAATCCTTGGGCTCTCTTATTACCTAGGGCCGCGAAGACGTATTATTGGGTAGGAGGAGGCGCGATGTACGTCGAGTCAGGTGAGGTCAAGGACGTTCCTGTTTGGCAGTACTCATGTTGTTACTACGCAAGTTCAACCCCTATGGTTTGTCCTACTCAACATTCAGCCATGCCCATGTGTTAGGGAGTATAGATATTGCTAGAAAATTAATAGACTATGTCAGCTCTAAGTGATTACGTATGTGCTTTAATTTTAAGAAAATAAGAGATGATTATAAGAATATTGATTCTGGATGGTTACTCAAATATATTGCTGGGAGATAAAGTAGAGATATTAACTATAAGCTAACATACTGCTTTGATATCATATATGTTCATCAAGCCACATGACTTCGACAGTCTCACGGCAAACTTCAATGTGGCCAGTTGGGACAATTGACGGTTTATATAAGTATTTATAGTAGGTCCTGTCGAGGTGATCTTGGTCACGGCTTTTGTCGCGATGAGATTATAGATAGTACTTCGCCGGAGAGCATGACGGGCCTTTATTAGCGTCGTGCTGCTTTCACATTCTTGCTTCATTTCTGCTCCTACATCAAACTGTTCGATGGTGGATAGTGGCTACATGGTGGGTGACGGTGACGGAGAATTAGGCGCGTTCGATTCCGGAGAGGGGCCTGAGAACGGCTCCACATCAGGAAGGACAGCAGGCAGCGCAACATACCCAATTTGACAGGGAGGCTAGTAGACATAATACCAAATACCGGCTCATCGAGTCGGTATGTGGAATGAGTCAATCTAAAATCTTAACGAGGATCATGGAGGAAGCTTGGTCAGCAGCGCGCGTACCCCTCCACTCAATACGCTACTATCTTCACGTTGTGCAGTTAAAAAGCTCGTAGTTGGACTCTTGGGATGGGACGGACCGGATCCGGCCCACGGTGGTGCACCCGGTCTCTCGTCCCTTCTGCCGGCGCTCGCCTGGCTTGAATTGGGCCGGGCGCCTCCGGCGCTGTTACTTTGAAGAAATTAGAGTGCTCAAAGCAACCTACGCTCTGTATACATTAGCATGGGATAATAGGGATTTCGGTCCTATTTACGTTGGCCTTCGGGTCGGAGTAATGATTAACAGGGACAGTCGGGGGCATTCGTATTTCAATAGTCAGAGGTGAAATTCTTGGATTTATGAAAGACGAACAACTGCGAAAGCATTTGCCAAGGATGTTTTCATTAATCAAGAACGAAAGTTGGGGGCTCGAAGACGATCAGATACCGTCCTAGTCTCAACCATAAACGATGCCGACCAGGGATCGGCGGATGTTGCTTTTAGGACTCGCCGGCACCTTATGAGAAATCAAAGTCTTTGGGTTCGGGGGGAGTATGGTCGCAAGGCTGAAACTTAAAGGAATTGACGGAAGGGCACCACCAGGAGTGGAGCCTGCGGCTTAATTTGACTCAACACGGGGAAACTTACCAGGTCCAGACATAGTAAGGATTGACAGACTGAGAGCTCTTTCGAGATTCTATGGGTGGTGGTGCATGGCCGTTCTAGTTGGTGGAGCGATTTGTCTGGTTAATTCCGTTAACGAACGAGACCTCAGCCTGCTAACTAGCTATGCGGGAGGTATCCCTCCGCGGCCAGCTTCTTAGAGGGACTACGGCCTTTCAAGCGCGGAAGCTATTGAG